>JAOXJP010088394.1:0-14760 GCA_025762735.1 Platanus orientalis | reverse complement strand
TAATACATCAGGAAAAACTGATTTCCGTACCTAATCCCAACCCCTTCCATGCATTGTCTAACTTTCATTGTTGAACAAGCCTCCAAATTTTTAAGGAGTAAATTTGTTATTACTGTTGCCGTTCTTAATCCTAGCATTAATTCTCCCAATTTTGCCGTTGTTTTTTATGTCAAAATGGATCAGATTTGGGTTAACAGCAACATAAAACAACATGATAAAACAGAAATACTAAAAAAAATCACATAAAACACAGCAATTTATGTTTGGAAATAGGGCTACACACACACACATACACGATCATTGATTAGAACCCCAAACTACCTAGAAAATGGTTCAGGTCAGATCAAACAAACTATTTTTCGGGTTATTTGGGTTATCACAAAAACAAATTGAACTTCCGGCTGCTTTCGGATAAAATTTGAGACAACATCACAGCAAGTGGATATGACGAAACCTTGCCTTGCCTCCTATTCATGTTGTAGTCAATTCATCTTTGTTGTTTCTTAGAATGATTCCTACTGTAGCAATTTACTTTTCTATTGAAGTTGCTCCATAAAAATTCAACTTTTGAAAGTCACCATGTGGAGGTTCCATCTTATGACTTTTTCGTTATTATGCTTCAATTCATAGTCTGTAATTCCTTTGTGAGCCTGCAAATTATTACTCCATTTTCGTTATTAGAGATACTACCACCTCTATTTTCTCAAATTCTCAAAACATATTATTACTTTCCTTTTAACAGCTTCCGGGAAGGGGCTCTGGCGGTTGGGGCTATTTCTCTGCCAAGATCAACTCCCGCATTTGATTTGAAATTCAAAATGGGTGATCAGGGGGATATGACTGATCCATACGTGTTGCCAGGTGTGTGAAGGGAGTCTAGCAAGAGGTGGTTTCCTTGCTCGGAGTTTACCTCCACAGGTATGGCATGGGATGGAAGTAAAGAGATGAAGACGTCTTTTGTAATACTAGAGGGAGGGAATTTGCTATTGGGTTGCGGGGTTTGGGGAGCCAGATTACTTTCATCCCCTTGTGGATGGATCCAATAGATCTGGTAACAAGTTGTATGGTCAGGATAAGGGAGGATCCAATGGAAGGGAGGGGCGGCCATGGAATATGGTTCAATGGAAAGGTAAAAGGAAAGTTTCGTTTCAGCCATTCCCTACTCATATTAATCAATGGCATTCGATTAATATAGGGCACAATAGTTTTAACGGGTTACAGTTGTATTAAGGGGTGACTAATTCCAATATTAAACCCTAGTCTGTTAATGGGGGTAACAAAGATTTGAAGGCTTTGAAACGGCCTGGGATTAGGTACGGAAATTTGTTTTTCCTGATGTATTAGGATGACATCAGGGGGCTGAGTAGCAGTACCTAAAAGTGATTCCCTTTTTGGGAGGTGCTTATCACTTTTCAGCACTGATGTGTCCACCCCCTAATGCCATCCTAATACATCAAGAAAAGCAGATTTCCGTATACAATCTTTTCCGTTGAGGGTATCCAGCTTTTTAATATACATTTGATACATGGTCAGTTCTTCGTTTGAATTGCTTTTTCTGCCCACACCACGTGTCGGCTGATGGACTCGATTCTGCTTTTGAACCAAAATAATTTTTTACTGTTTGATAGGAATATTTTGTATCCGGATTTGTTTTGTACATATTATCATTATCATGTTTCCAAAACCCCAGACATTCCATCATTGGAATATCATCTTTGAAAGGAGTAGTGACTCGTACTTTTAAATTATTATTTAATAAAGAAGTAAAAATATATTTTCTTATTTAAAACTTCCCGTAATCTCTCCCTCTCATTTCATCCGTTTCGGCTTTTCCTCAATTTGCACTAGAAAGGTCTAAATTAGCGGAGAAAACCTATTCAGAGGGGAGGGATTTCAGATCCGTTTCACAACAGATCCCCTCGAATTTCAGCTTCAATGAAACCAGAAGGACAATGCTGAAGTTCCAGCGAACTTGACGTTTTAATTTGGTTGAAGAACCCTAAATCTGACTACATTTCTGTTCCAGTTCAGAAGATGAGTTTCAGTTTGATCGCTTTTCGCGTTTTTTTTGTTTCGAATTTCTGGTGAGAAATCTGGTGCATTATGAGTAAATTTGATTTGAGTTTCATCGAAGGAGGTACTGATTCATCACAGGTCGTTTTTATTAAAAGTATTGTTGAATTTCTGCAACGAAAGCCTCCATTTCAACTATTCATCGATCTGCAATTCAGAATCTAGGTTTTCAATAAGTACTAGACTAGGATTTTGTTTTTCCTTTGGGGCGTCAGGGATGGATAGGGTGAGAACAAGGAGTCCTGTGTATGTTAGGCAGAAGAGCATTTCTAGCACGTCTGGGGCTCCGACGTCTCCGGTGACGTCCCCAATGCGTCGCCATGTAAGGTCGGGATCGACTGGTGTTGTGAATATAAGGAGGACACAGAATTATGCAGCTAAAGCTGCAGCTCAGAGGCTTGCGCAGGTCATGGCACATCAACCAACGGAGGATGACGATGAGGATGACCTCTCTTTAGATTACAACTTGTTGAATGCCACAGGGAGCATCGGGCTTGTATCCGGGAGGGCAGCAAGACCTCGTTCACCTGCGGTAATTGGCTTGATTTGTTTCTTCTTCTTATAGACTATTTAATTGAAAATTTGAAATAATGCTGTTTAAGAAACATGGCTATGCATACAATGGAAACAAAATATGAAAGTGGTTGTCCATCTATTGTAAAAGTTAAGTTTCAGTGTGATTATGCACATACTTACGCATTAATATACTAGGCATGAATTAGTTATTGCTAAAAATTGGTGTGAAAATTAAACAAGTCCTGATTCGATCAGTACTTGAGTGTGGATATCAAAATAATAATTCCATACCAAGTATTTTCCAAAAAATATGACCCTACCTCATTTCTGCAGTGTTTGCTACTAGGCTCTAATTGAAGCTCAACTGCGATGTTGACTAGTAGGAAACGATTCCCTAAATTGTTTGCTGGTAAATTCAAGATAGCACTATAGAAGGGCTAAAGATCTTTTATTATTTTGGGCCAGAAGATGCCAAGGCTACGAAGGTCTCCCTAATGGTGTGCTAGTGAGGAATTGGGATAGCACTATAGGAGTGTGCATGGTGTAAGTAGGGCCTCGGTGCTGTTTTGGGGTCCAGCCCCTGTTTTTTTCCTCTCTTTTGTTTTTTTTGGGGATTTCTCATCCCATTGCATTATTTTTGCTTTCCTGATCCAATTCTTTTAGCAAATTTTTTTTTTATTCATCAAAACAAAAAAATCTTACTTCCATTTGCATGATTTTCAACTGGTTTTCGACACCCTTGTTATCATAGTTTAGGGTAATGTAATCATATTCTATTTGGGCAGTGGTTGGCGACATTGTCAAATATTGAATTGAACAGAAGTTCATAATGAGCTTTATAAAAAAAAAAGTTCACACTGACAAAAATATTGCCAGCTGCAGTTATCTGGCTTGGTCACCCTGTTAAGACCTTTTAACAACTAATGTCTGCAATTGTTAAAATCCATATCTTTTTTTTTTTCTTGCTTGTTTGTTGCAGTTTTATATTTTTCATGCTTAACTTAGTTATAAAATAAGGCTCACAGGAAGGTTTTATGCTGTTTATATTAGTTAGGTCGTAACTCTGTAGAACAACCTCCATCGGCTCGCGCTACATCAGCTGGACGATCGTCTCTTGCAATAAGTTCTCTCGAACAACCTACATCTGCTCGTTCTACATCAGCTGCCCGATCATCGTTTGCAGCCAATGCCGTAGAACAACCTCCATCAGCTCACTCTGCATCAGCTGGTCGACCATCTCTAGTGGTCAAGACAGTTCCCATGGTACCACCTAGTGTACCAATATCATTAAGGCCACCTTCTTCTGTGCCTTTAACAGAAACTCCTATTGATAATCGAAGAGATAGAAGGTATCTTTTAGCTTTAAACTTGCCCAACTTAATTCCAATATATTGTTACTAGAATCTTCTCAGGTTATAACTGAAAGTGTTTTTGCTGCTATTTGTATGTGTCATCTACATTTTTTTCAAGCATATCCTTGAATTCCACCCACCAATAAATAATTCTATCAAAATTTTCAAGAAACCAATTTGCGTGCCTGATTGCAAATGCTTACAACTAAATGTATAGCATATTTTCTCCATAATGAGATTGTAATGATTTGAGTTATAGGATGCTTGGTACCTTTTTCAATGATTAGTTAGGTAGGTAGGAGGGGTTCTTCCAGTTTTGACATTTAAGAATCCAGTGCCTTCAATTTCCAGTTTTTTTTTCATTACAAAATTGTAGGAGGCTTACAGTGAGAAAACTATGGAAATTATGCATAACACTATATTACTATGCTAGTGATCTGTTGGTTTGTTCAATCATGCATCCTTTCCTCATCAGTATTTGTGAGTAGCTATTAGGGTGACCAGTGGGTTTTTCCAATCTACAGACATGTGGAGGTCATCCAAAATTTGCCTGTGTTTTCCACTATAGATTTGTTGGATCCTTCTATAAGTACAACTTTTATTTGTTGTCTTTCATATTCTGTCAAAATGCAGGTTGTCTGTAGATTTGGGAAATTTGAATATGCGAGAAACTTGCAATCAGCGTTCTACTTCTGCTCTTCAAGATGAGGTATAGCCTTTCAGGCTGATAACACTTATGCTTGGGATTATATAATTTATAACTGTTTCTTGTTGGGTAGTGATTAGCATAATAGTTCTTTCTCATTATTGTTGTTGATTGCATATATGATTTATAGATTTCTAGCAGTTTGCGGCAATGTGTTTGTGGTATATCCTTATTTTAAGTGGCTATTCAAATTGCAGCTTGATATGCTACAGGAAGAAAATGAAAATATACTTGAAAAGGTGAGGGACCAAAAAATTTCTTACTTTCTCTTTTTTAGTTAGTATGTGTCAGAGTGCCTTATGTATAATGTCTCATCGTTACAGTAATGATATGGTGCTCAAGCAGAGCAACCTTTTTTGGCATCCAAGCTATTGAAGCATCATCCTTTGTTGGTTTCAATTAACATTAGACAATTTAAACATCTTAAGCAGCAAATCATAGTGCTCCAGTTGAATAATATATTGATTCTGTGATTATATTTGGTGCACTTTATAATAAAACGTGGCCCCAGCTTCGAGTTGCAGAGGAGAGGTGTGATGAAGCAGAGGCCAGAGCTAGGCAGCTTGAGAAACAGGTAATCTCTTACAACAATAAGACAACCAAAACGGAGATGTGTTATTTTACATGGCACATATTGCACTACAAGTATTTATCAAATATCCAAATCCATGTCCAAGTATATCTTGGCATAGTTAAAGTTGATAAATAACTTGAGTTTATTTCTATTTTACCGTTGTACACACGTATGCAATCTTGAAGGCACACCAAACTCAAATGATATTAAAACAGAAGATAAAGTGCCATTGCATTATTAAATCTTGGTTTCATTTGTAATCTTGTTAATTCAGTTTGAGGCTTCTATGGTGATTTTTTTTAATCATATATAGTACAGACGAATTTTGTGGACTTGAACGAGATGTATGTAGAAATATGAAGTTGTGAATCAGGAATCTTTTCTCTAATCTTTTGCAATTTGCTTTCCTTATGAAGTCTTGGTCAGCAATTAAAAGCAATCTAGGTTTCACTTTCATTTTCTGAAGTAAGTTTTGTTGGCATGTTCAGTTTATTGATGTCAATGTTTTGCCGGCCAATATTTTAATTTTAGTATTCCTTCCTTTGAACATGATTAGGTCAACACTCAGAAGCTTCAACTTTGAACTGTAAGCGTATTCTCATTGAAAAGGCCATTAATTCACATTATGAGCTTACAAACAAATTATCCCAGAATGTAAAAGGATTTTTGGAACACATAGTAGCTTGAAGGGTTATGTCTTCATTCTTCATATAATGAATACCATATTTCTATGTATTTTATGTGAGTGACTATATGTTTCGACATATTTGATTTTGTTAATAAGGAAACGTGTGATTTTAAAATTAATTCCCCATGGAAAGTGGTTTTATTTAAATGCTAACTATGCTTTTTTAGAATCTGCATTTTGGGCGCAAGCGAATAAACTAAAATGGTCTCCATGTCTGAACATGGTTATAATATACATTAAGAACTCGGTTTCCAAGCAAACTATATGTACATCTCTCTGAAGCATGAAATGAGCTCCAATTACCCAGTTCATTTCACTTTATGACCTTAGATCTCATTGTAACTTGATACCTTTCTATCTTACATCTGGGTTTATGTTTCCTATTTGTACAGTGACAGGACCTTTCTGTACACACATTCTCATTCTGTAAAAAAAAAAAAAATTTAATCGTTTATTTTTTCACCCTTTAGTTTTTCTTTATAACATATTTTCTTAATCTTAGGTTGCTGCTCTTGGAGAAGGTGTATCTTTAGAGGCCCGTCTCATAAGCAGGCAAGCAAAACAGTTCAGAGGCATATCCATTCTCTCTTCATATGTTTCTATATGCATAACCTTTTTTTATGGTTATTTAACTCTTCAGGAAGGAAGCAGCCCTGCAGCAAAGAGAGGTACTACTGCTCCAGCTGTTTCCATATCAACTTTGATTATGCCCATTTTAATATGCATACACATATGTTAATGGACACACTTACATTCGAAATACATGCGTCTACATACGCATGCATATAATATATGCATGTGTTTGTGTCTGTATGAATATTATGTGGCAGCATGTATGTGTGATTTTTCTTTCCTTTTCTTCTTCTTCTTCGTCTCTTTCTCTTCTTTTTTTTCCTTCTTAAAGCACTCTGCACATCTGTACATCGAGATATAGATGAAAGTAGCATATTTCACATGTGTGAGTTCATGCATATGGATGACATTATTGATGCATTTCTTTAGCAATATAATTTTTGCATTGTGTGAGCTCAGCAGTTGTTCCTTATAAAATCTATTTGGTACACCAATTTCCACTGCAGATGATATTATTGATTGAACTGGTATGTATGCATGTATGTGACATTTTCTCACGCACATATGCACCTATGTGATCTTTGTAAGACTCTGCATACACATTCTTCTTTTAATTTTCTCAACAGTAACTTTCCTCTGCTCTGAGTAAGCTCAGTTATATTGCGTAAGGAAGACCAGAAGCATCATTCATAATTAGGATTGACCAGACCTTAATAAAGAGAAAAGTGCAACCATTAGCATCATTTGAACAGATGCTAATGAGTTCAGTAGTAATACAAAAGAACATCCGGGAAGGTGATCTGCTGCTTTGTTATCTTCTCAGTATACATGGTCGATGATACATATGGAAAACAAATTCTTCAGGTGGGTTATTGATTGAGCTTCATTCAGATTGTTAAAAATAGTTAATGTCTAACTGAGTTGCTAGCAACATTGGTACTTTGCACATCATACTGAGGATATATGTGGATTATTTAAAGTTTATGGATATGAGAAGATGAAACTTATATGTTCATATTCAATTGCAAGGATTTTGGTGTGTTTATTTTTGTCATCTAGTCAGTAACTGATATGCTGCGGCTTTTATGGAAACTGTATTTTCTAAGACATTGTAGGTCACCAACCCAAAATCAAAAGCTTCTTTTTTTCCATGTATTAGATCTCAATTCTCAATGAGGCTAATGACAAAGAAAAATTAAAAAAACCAGAGAAATAAGCACGAAGAAAATGTTAAAAGGATAATAGAAAGGTGGCAAATAAATGCACAAACACTTGAATTAATAGGGACAGTATCTGTTGCAATGTGGCTTGGTATTCTACAGTTCTTTGTTAAAGCAATTGAAGATGGTCTATATTCTTAAAAAATCTTGCAAATTCTACCACCTAAGTTACTGTGCAAGTGAAGGAAGAATCTGCTTCCATACCACATATATGCAATTGTATATTTATCCCTACTACGTAGAAAGAAAAATAGTGGGGAAAGTGCATGCCAGAGAGAAACAAGGTAACAACTTCCTGCAGTTGCTAATACTGGCAGCCGTAAAGTTCACAAAGGAACTTAAGACAAATTTTCATTTAATAATTGATGTCTTCTTGAGTTCTCATAACAACTTATTATGAGAAATAAAATGTTTATGTAAAATAACTGAAACATCATTCTGAAAATAAGGAAATGGCCCCTGACTCTCTCATTGCTAACTTTATGAGGGGATTTCTAACGTTGTTTTGATGCCAAAACGTAGGAATAGGAAGAAAAGTGATGAAACACATGTTGTGGATCACTAGATCATTGGAAAATCTTTCCAACGCATCTGCCGGTTTCTCAATTGGTTGTCTGAGTGATAATTTATGACCTGTTGAAGGTGGCTGTCATATTCTCTTAGCAGGATTTTTTTTCTTCGATGAAGTAAAATTTTATTGATAACTGAGAAGCACGAGTACAACTCAGCCATGGGCATAATGAAACCTGGTTTCTGAATACAAAACCATCCCACCTGAAGAGGAAATCATGGTATCTTACCCCCTTCAAACCAGGAAGATGAGAAGTCCAACTTTACAAAAGAGAGAAAGCACAGTCCGGAAGCTTGCCATTCTCCACCCGACCTCTGTCAAAATCATGAGCATTCCTCTCGAGCCAAAGTGCTCATCACACAATGATAGGAATGCAAAACCACAAAGTTCTCCCATGGTGAGGTAGGTCCAGCAGCAACTCTTCACTGCTCCACATAGAGAGCAATTCATCCATTGACTTCGGCACAATCCAATATCGGTTGAATCTTGGCAGAAAATGGAACCAAAACTGATGAGAGACAAGGACTTTTTTTTAAGACATTTTTATGCCACATCTTTGACCTGACCTTGTTTACTTGATTTAGATGATTTACTAAATTTGTTTGTATCAGATATAAATTTTTGTCTTAACATTTGTTCAAGTGTTGAGTTATTCTGAAATTTCAGTTGTTGATTGAATTGTGATACTCATATCTAGTCTCCGTTGCAGGCTGCTTTGAGAGCGGCAGCCCAAACTCATGATGTTCGAAATGTAGAGATTGCATCCCTTCGGTTAGAAGCTGAGGTATTGAGAACTTCCGTCTTGTATGATTGGTTTTTCTCTCTTCTGACCCATCGTTTAATGAGTCATATGTATGTGACTGCACAATTAGATTGACATGTCTGTATTGTTGGGCTAGACTGCTAGGGATGAGGCTACATCTGCTGTGGAGCAGCTCCATGAAGCTGAATGTGAAATTAAATCTCTTCGAACACTCACACAGAGAATGATACTGTCTCAAGAGGAGATGGTTTGTATTCTATTAATGGTATATTTACTTTCTTCTAATTATTATGTCATATTTATGTAAATTTAAATTTTGCATCAGGAAGAGGTGGTTCTTAAGAGGTGTTGGCTTGCTCGATATTGGAACTTATGTGTTCGACATGGTAATGTGATTTTACCAACGGTTCTGAGTTATACCAAAAAACTTATTTTGCATAAGCATATATTGATTTTCTATTGTTGGCTATGGTAAATTCTTATTCAGGAAGTAGGGTGCTGATGTATGACAGCCTAGGAATTTAAGGAAATGAAGGTTGAACTATCAAGAAGGGTGATGCAGGATGCATGTGGACATGTGATATATGAGGAGTTATAGGAATTATGACATAAACATATGACCAATATAAGCTAGGTTCCTACCCATCGAACCATGTTACTTTAAGTTCAGATTAGGGCCATTAACAGTTCAATTGATGTATGCAGAAATTCAAGAATATATAAAGAATGAAATAGAATCAACCCTAAGCAAGCATACTAACATAACATCAAACACTGGAATCAGCTACATTAATGTAAAGAAATAGCATTCTTTTCTAACCATGAAGCAAAGTAATATATATGCTGTAAAGCAAAGTTGATAGGCTGTTTCTAGTGCTTGTCAACAAGGTTCAAGGTCAGTGTAAAGGGGCTGATATAATGATTCTAAAGAAGCTAATGTTGGCTATTTAAGGTGCTGGAAGCATAGTCCATGTGTAAGGTTAACAGGTTAATAGTGATAGCAATTAGCAAAGAAAAGGATTCCTCATGTTTATAGGCTGTTACAATAAATAGATTGCTGGAATGCCACAAACAAGGTGGTGACCTGAGGATGGTACTCCATGTCGTGAAGATACCTAGAACTGCTATAACCAGTGATGAAGATAACCCAACAGCTAGCTGTATAAACTGTCACAGGCCTCTTAAGAAGGTATAATACTCCCAGTCGTGTCTTCCTCTTAACACTCCCAAAACTAGAGTCCAATGTGATTAGGATTCTTTTGATGCAGCCAAACACATATGGAACCTCCTTTAGTCAAAAGGAAGAATCCTAGAGACAGTAGGATTACTCTAAAGAGTAGCAGCAGGCCCTCTTTAATTTGCAGGCTTTAGATCTTTCATAAGTGTGTCCTATGAATATGGGACTCTCCAAGAGCTGCCGCTAGATATGTGATCCCCTCTGATTCAAAACTTCCCCCACATGTGGCACTAAATGAGAAGTCCTAACAACATTAGAACTGCTCTCCCTAGCAGTCGCAGGTCTCTAATTCTTCCCAGATCAAAACTCTCAATAAAATAGAGTCCTAAGAATTTGGGATTCCACCTATGCTGCCGCCAGCCACAAAAATATATCACTTTGATTTAAACGCTGAAGTTTTCAATATTAGCCCTCCAAAACTGCTTCAGACAGGGTCATACTTAGGATTTCAAACCCCACAATCACACGAACAGATCTGGTGTTGTTCAAGGCTGCCACAAGATCTAGAAAGGTTATGGTTGGGAACCCTTGGGCTGTGGTGAAGATCGGGGAAGTATAACAGTGAAGAAAGGACTAGAAGCAAAGTTATGAAAAGGTTTTTCAAAACAATCACAGGAGAGAATAAGTTTTGATGATCCTTGGTAATAAGTTGAAGGAAGGAGATGTAATAAAAGATAGAAATATCAAGGACTTTATGCAAACAATAAGTAGAGGAAGAACAAGAAGAAGAAAGAAGAGGAGGAAGAAGAAGAAAACAAGGAGAAGGGATAGAGAGAATAATAAAAAAAGTATCTGGTCTAGGCCTCCACCTAGGCACACAAACCACAAAGAGGAAAACCACTATTGGTTTAAGATTTCAGCCATTAACATGCAGAGAAAACTTCTAGCCGTGAGGTGTAAAGAAACCAGAAAAATTTTCTATTCAAAATAATCCATTATTAAAAGTCCAAATCGTGTGGGAGTGTTTATAATGCTCCCCTCGACTAGAAATTACAAAACAACTTGAAAACCTAAGGAAAGGATTACTAAACCCCTATTTAAAATAAAATCCGAGATTACCCTCCAACAATTAAATAAGTCTTTGTTACACCCTTACAACTTGTGCATAAAATAAAAACTAAGCAACTAATCTTGAAAGAAAAAGGACACATAAGCTGAGTCATGCTCTCCAAGGGTCCAAAGCCCATTACATCACATTCCAAGAAGCTTCCACTTGTCAAAATCTGGTGGGAACCACCTACTCGAACCATAGCATGGGGCTGCTCCTCGTCCTCTGATATACTTGAAGTATACCCCTTCTAGGCATGATGTCTGCATCAAAGGGTGGTGGCTTGCTGTACTTAACGCAATAGGATTATTTGGCTTAGAAATCTGTTATCAGAGATAAGGTTTAATAGATCAAAGGCAAGAAAGAAGGCTGAGATCCAACTGTGAGAAAATTAGAAGAAGGTTTGGATTGGGATGGAAGTATTTAGAGGCTGTTTGATGGAATAAAGAACCAATCTTCAGACTATAGAAGATCTGTAAATCTTGAAGTTTTCTTGAACTAGAGGATGAGAAATTAGTTTTCATAGTAAATCCAACCAAACAGTTGAAACGGATTGTGGGGATTATGGTTCTAATGGGTGTAGTTAGGAGATACAGTTTTCTCTCAAGTCTCAATGATATTTTAATGGCTGCAATTTTCTAATAAGCAGAGAAAGTTAGTAGCAACCGTGGGTAAGGAGTTGGTTTAGGGTTTGATTAGTTAAGTAGGGTTGAAAAGAACAGTAAGGAAATTTTGCTTCAAAATAAAATCTTGATAACGTCTCTTAATTCATCATAAATTTTATTTGAAGTGTTAAATCATGTATTATGGCTTCTATAGAAGCTATATTGTATTTTTTCTGTAAAATTCACACTTTGAATCTTACCAGGACTATTTCCCCACTTTCAAGGTTGTGTGTTTTGTGGATCTTGCACTATAAAAGTTGCTTTCATAATAAATGTATATGAAAATCAAGATGAGTAGCGGTGCTGTGTATAATGATATGAATTTTACCACTAAAGTCCAATCCAAATCCCTGGTGTTGGAGAACAAGAAACTTAAAAGTTGTGAGGGAACAGTTTGTGAAAATCCAAGACATACGATTACTCAATGCTTTCTATTACTTTTCACTGCTAAAACACAAACACATGGTTCATTTATTGGATGGTGTTATCTAGTCAGATGAGAGCAAGTACATATGATAACTCATGTAGCGCTAGGCTTACTCAAGTGTGAATTATGAAGACCTAACAATGATGGAAATAAAATCAATATCCCTCTAATGGTTTTTCTTTGGTTAGAATGTGAATTTTATGGGAAGCATACTTCTTGTAGTTTTGTATTGTAATGTATTTATTACTTTGTAAGGAGTCGGTATACATCATCTGTGGTTGGGTAGAGTATGGAGTGTCAGAACCTAATTTTGACAGGATTGGGAATTTGATTGGAATGCCATGATCTTAAGTTAGCTGTTTTCTCTGTTGGGGATGTATTGTTCATGCATATCCATGCTTTTTGAATTTTACCTTGTCAAAAAAAAAAAAAGGAAAAAACTTCATCCCCTCCCACTTCTTTTGTTTTCTCACCTTAAACATGCAAGCATTTTCTTTATGGTTTTACTTAAGATATTTCATTTTCCTTTGTACTTTAAGTTATTAAAGATTAGTTACAAGAAGAGTTTATCCTCATTTCTTTCTAAAAAGTGTGGGTTGCTCATTATGTCCTACATTTTCCTCTTACAATAATGCTATTATGTCTATTTTCTCCCTTCATTTTATGCTTTTTCTACTATTTTCACCATGACAAGCTCATGAGAAAACCTAACCCAAGGTATAGTTTGGGTTTAGGAGATTTACAAGGAAATGACATAATCTCACGGTTAGTAAAATAATCAAAGAAAATATATGTAACAATATTTGGAACAATAATATTGACTAATGGGATTAGGTAACAAGAACAATAATGAAATGACATTCCCTCCAAATTTTGGGCATTTTTGTATGAGTAATACCTCCAAATGAATGATTTATATATATCTACTTCTCTTGATATGTGCTAACCTTCGTGTTTCATACGGTTACGTGGAAGAATGACGCTAAGGTTATTGTTTACCTTCTTTATATTCCCTACAAGTTCCCAGCTCCATAAATTTAAGCATGTTATATTGTAGTATTTCTTTAATTGGTCAATGGTAAGATTCTTTTAATATTGTAATCGAACTCAACCTAGAAAAGAAACATGCTAAAATACTTATTCCATAACATTTGAGGTTATTCTATTTTATTACCTTCAATAAATTATTTCCTTACCTCTAAAAAAATATTTGAGGTTATAATAGGAATTATGTATAAAGGTTCGACATTAAGCCCTTGATCATGAAGTTAGTAGCTTTGCAAGAGTATTTTTAATTCTTTAACCAAGCTAAAAGAGTATAAAACCAAGTTATTTTTGCAAGGTAGCAAATCTTTTAGTTTGATGAGAAATTAGGGTTATACAACTTATACTTCCAAGGGACGTTTGGATTCCTATTTGACGTTAAGCATTTTGAACCTAAATTAGTAACTTCAATTATTCAACTAAGCTAAATGAGGATCAAGCCAAGCTATTTTTGAAAGGTAAAAAAATCTTTTAACTTGATGTGAGAATTAGGGTTATACTTCTGAGGGACGAACTTTAGATTCCCATTGATGTTAAACATTTTGGACTTAAGTAGTATCTTCGGCAAAAATAACTTAACTCCTCAACCAAACTAGAAGAAGACCAAGCCAAACTCTTTCTGTAAGGTGAGAAATATTCTGGTCTGATATGAGAATTAGAGTTACACTTTCAATGGACAAAATTTGGATTCCCACTTAAATTTAATCATCTTCAAACTTAGGTAGAGAATATCACATACATAACCAAAGGCTATAGTGGACTAAAGTTGGTAATTGTGAAAGTAGGGGAAGAGGGGTGCCTAACACCTTCCCCAATTTGCAATTAAATCGCTTATCCGAGAACCTTTGAAGCTGACCAGGCTAATAGAGTCATACATTTTCAAACCTTTCTCAAAACCTAAAACTTTCAAAAACCGATGTCCATCCATCCACATCATTAAAAAGGATGGTGGCGATTCCAAACTATTGTAGGATCTTTCCTGCGATAGGCAAGTCTCTTGCTGAAGGGATCTGTCTGTTGTGTGAAAATCGAGATCCACATGGAGTACGAGTTAGTTCAACTTTCATAGGAAACTGAAAATTAGCCTATGCAGGTCATGGGATATGGACTATTAACTACATCTTTTGTCCTAATGATCCTCATGATTTGGATGGGTGCTTCTTGATGGTGTTCTATATGGAAGCTTCACCTTTGGCTGAATAACTTCGTTTCATATTCTGAAACTATTTATAGCCTGTTTGGCAGCCACATGTAATGTAATCATTTCATTTGAGTTTCTCAAGGCATTTGTAGCCATGAGGTG
>JAOXJP010088383.1:0-14760 GCA_025762735.1 Platanus orientalis | reverse complement strand
TTAATTTGTGCATCTCCTAACACCTTAAGGTTTTGGGAGAGTTGGTTAGTTTACTGTCAACATGGTATCAGAGCAGGGTTGGTCGTGAGTTCGCATCTTGGTGAAAGTATTTTCCTAGATGTAGTGTTGTGCGCATGTACACATGTGGACTGGTGCCTAGCTCCCTAAGTGTGTTCTCAGGAGAGAACAATGTTCCTCCTAAGGAGGGGTGTTAAACTATATTAATTTGTGTGATGCAACATGCATGTAGGTGAGTGATTGTGTGCCATAGAAGATTAAACATAAAATAACATACGTGATGTAGCACAATAACCAAGATTCTTACTAGCACCAAACATGCAAATCTAGGTGGTTTTCTAATAATTTTAAATATGTAATATTGAGATTTAGAGTCAACAAAGTAAAGACAATTCAATCCTAAATTGTATGCTTAAAATATCCAACTAAATTGAAGAACAAGTAAAATATAACTTGCTGGCCGAAAATTTTGGGTGCTCAAAACACATTCTTCAGAATATTTAAATATGAAAATTAGTGGAGAAAGACAAATAACCATGTTGTGGGATTGAAATAGGGTGAGTTATAGGTTTAAGGGATTTTTTCCAAGGGTATGGAAGAGTCCAATCGACTGATAAACTAGAAAATCCAGCAAACTTGCTACTTGGTAATTTTAACAAACATGTAATGTGCAGTAAAATTCAAGTGATTTAAGTAGTAGGAATTCATGAACTAAACCAAGGGGTTTTGTAAGGGATCTTAAAAGATTATGTTAGGGAATGATTACTCCCCACAAAACAAGGATTGTAGGTACTTAGAATACCCAGAAAAATTAACCAAACAATCCACAAAATATGTCAACACAATCCACCGAAATACTATTCAAATAGGGATTTAAAAGAAAGCTGAAAATAGAATGATAACACCTAATTTTGATGATGGTTGAACCCTTGATGTAGACTTGCAAGATACTCTTCAAAATCCAAGTCCAAAACAATAAAAACAACTCAACTTGATGAAGACCATGAATCTGCCCAGAATTTATGTGTGCTGCCCCTACCTAAGGAATCTCCTAGGGATTTCCTTGGGATAAAAAAAATCTGCTCCCTCTCTACTTCAATAGGGATTGCCCAACAATGTAGAACACTATAGTGTGTTCAAAACTTCTCAAAACTTCAGTTATCTAAGTTGGTGATGCAAAACTCCAAGATTAGAAATTTTTTCAGATTACAAATTACTTGAGAAAACAAAGAAATAAGAAGAGATAATCCTTTTAACTCAAAGGGAAGAACTGACCTCCACCACCATTGTCACTTGGGGGTTCCCAAGCCCCTTTCCAAGGTTTCCAAGAAGGGGATAATCCTTTTAACTCAAAGGGAAGGGCTGACCTCCACCACCATTGTTCACTTGGGGGTTTCCAAGCCCCTTTTCGGGGTTTCTTCAAGCTCTAGCCGAACCAAAGAGAGGACAATTTTTTTTAAATTCAAAATTTCATTCATAAAGAGAAAGAGGTGTGTTGGTCTCTTTATAGAGACTCCCACGCCTAGGGTATTGTAAAAAATGGTCTTTTGGACCATAATAACCTCAATCAAATAAAATCTTCTCATAATACCCCGAAAAATAATAAAGAGACTAAAATATCCCTAATCAGACAAATTTGAATTAAAATACCCTCAAATCTGTATCCCTACAAAGAAATATTAATAAATGTGTAACAAATAAAAACAACACTACTAAGCATGAAAATAAAATCCTAAACATAAAAACTAAAGTCTCCCAAGCTTGGAACATCATGTTTCCTACCTGAGAAAGATCCACTTATGCCTAGAGTACATATAGTTTTTGAGAAAGTGGTTCATACCCCTAGTATATCCAATTCCCTAGTGCCTACTTGGGATTTATCTATTAAGCATTCCTGGAAGGTACTATGGAAGATGAGGGGTACACATATGTTGCTTCCATTGATTATTCACTTTTCACATGATTACCAT
The DNA here is from genome assembly GCA_025762735.1 of Platanus orientalis. NCBI lineage: Eukaryota > Viridiplantae > Streptophyta > Magnoliopsida > Proteales > Platanaceae > Platanus > Platanus orientalis. The sequence goes on along the minus strand of JAOXJP010088383.1, from coordinate 12,772 downwards.
TCACCTACTATTGGGTTACCTGAGGTGGTAATCAAGAGTCTGGTCCTTTATTGAGCATGCATGTTACTTTTTTGAAATGTTTGGTTAGTGAAAACCTTATATGACAGGATAATGTCTTGTCCACTGTTAGAGTTTGCATATAATAGTTCAGTCAATAGGTTAACTGGTATGAGTCCATTCGAGATTGTTACAGGTTATAGACCTAGGGTTCCTATAGACCTCATTCCTATGTTTACATCCCATTGTCCATCTGAGTCTACATCTGTATTTGCATTTCATATTCATTTGTTACACCAGGAGGTTCAGTGTAGATTTGCCATGAGTAATGAGCACTATAAACAATCGCTTGATTTGCACTGATTGCATCACAAGTTCTAGGTTGGGGATTCAGTTATGGTTAGATTTCGCCCTAAACTATACCCAGCAGGGGTCACGCAAAACTTACATGCGAGAAGTTCGGGGCCTTACAAAGTTTTGAACAAAATTAGACCTAATGATTATGTTTTGGATATTCCGACTGATTTAGGGATCAACTCTACATTTAATGTGAAGGATCAAGTTCTCTATCATGGCTATTCCACATCCGACTTTGAGCCTTTTATAGATACTCAAACTTTAGCCCCTCAACCTCCTCAGCCTATGCCACCACTTCTACCAGTCATTGGTCACAAGGAGGAGATTGAGACTATCTTGGATTATCAGATCATTTCTACTCGACAGGGAGATAATCAGAGATACCTCATCAAGTAGAAACATCAACCAGAGATCGACAACACTTGGCTTACAGAGAGAGAGCTACAGTAGATTGATCTAGGTATTCTTGAACAATATTGCAGCCTTTTATCGTCAAAGATGACTCTTTCTTAAGAGTGGAGAGTTAATGAGGACATTAGGTCTAGGTGTATTTTTCAAACTTATCAAAGCGTTACAGGAGATCTAGACCATTGTTTTGGTTCGGATAGGGGCCCACATGATGTTCCAGGCCTATGAGACTTTAGTTTTTATATTTAGGACTTTATTTTCATGCTTAATAGTGTTGTTTTTATTTGTTACACATTTATTTATCTCTTTGTATGTGTACAAATTTGAGAGTATTTTAGTTCAAATTTGTCTGATTAGGGATATTTTAGTCTATTTATTATTTTTAGGGGTATTATGGGGAGATTTTATCTAGTTGAGGTTATTATGGTCTAAAGGACCCTTTTTTGTAATATCCAAGGTGTGGAGTCTCTATAAAGAGACCCACACGCCTCTTTTTCTTTATGAATGAAATTTTGAATTTAAAAAAATTGTCTTTTTCTCTCTTTGGTTCGGCCGGAGCTTAAAGAAACCCTGGAAAGGGGTTTGGAAACCCCCAAGTTAACAGTGGTGGAGGAGGCTAGCCCCTTCCCTTTGGGTTAAAATGACTATCCCCTTCTTATCGCTTCTTATTTCTTTGTTTTCTCAAGTTATTTGTAGTCTGAAAATTTTTTCAGCATTGGAGTTTTGCATCACCAACTTAGAGAACTGGAGTTTTGAGGGGTTTTAAACACACTATAGTGTTTTAAATTGCTGAGTGATCCCTACTGAAGTGGAGTGAACATATTTTTTTAGATTTCCTTAGGTAGGGGTGACACACTTATAAATTTTATACAGATTCGTGATCTTCATCAAGTTGAGTTGCTTTATTGTTTTGGATTTGGATTTTGAAGATGATCTTGTTAGTCTACATCAAGGGTTCAACCATCATCAAAATCAGGTGTTATTATTTTATTTTTAGCTCTCTTTTAAATTCTTAATTAAACAGTTCTTCGGTGGATTGTGTTGACATATTTTGTGGACTGTTTGATTAATTTTTCTAGGTATTCTAAGTACCTACAGTCTTTGTTTTGTGGGGGGTAATCATTCCCTAATATAGTCTTTTAAGATCCCTTATAAAACCCCTTGGTTTAGTTCATGGATTCCTACTACTTGAATCACTTGAATTTTACTACACATTACATGTTTGTTAAAATTATCAAGTAACAAGTTTGCTGGATTTTCTGGTTTATCAGTCGATGGGACTCTTCCATATCCTTGGAAAAGATCCCTTAAACCTATAACTCACCCTATTTCAGTCCCACAACATGGTTTTTTGCCTTTCTCCACTAATTTCCATATTTAAACATTCCGAAGAAAGTGTTTTACGCACCCAGAATTTTCGGCATAAACTATATTTTATTTGTCCTTCAATTTAGTTGGATATTTTATGCATATAATTTAGGATTGAATTGTGTCTTTACTTTGTTGACCCTAACTTTCAATATTGCATATTTAATATAATTAGAAAACCACCTAGATTTGCATGTTTGGTGATTGTAGGAATCTTGGTTATTGTGCTACATCACTTATAACATTTTATGTTTAATCTCTTATGGCACACAATCATTCACCTACATGCATACTGTATCATTGTGTATCTCTTAACACCTTAAGGTTTTGGGAGAGTTGGTTAATTTACTGTTAACATGGTATCAGAGCAGGTCAGGTCGCGAGTTTGAATCTTGGTGGAAGTATTTTCTCGGATGTAGCGTTGTGCGTGTGTGTATGTGTTGTGTGGACTCGTGTCTGGCTCCCCAAGTGTGTCCCAGGATAGAATAGTGTTCCTCCTGAGGGAGGGTATTGAAGTATATTAATTTGTGTATTTCTTAACACCTTAAAGTTTTCAGAGAGTTGGTTAGTTTACTGTCAACACTGCATCAATTTGGTTTCAGAGCAGTCTAACATTTCCTTTTGGACTTGCATCATCATGATTCCATGCAACAAAATTTCTGCCTTCTTGTATTTTCGAGGTTATTAAACTTGAAAATTTGTAACTGAGGTAGTACAAAGTGTTTTCTATACAAGCATGGTTTTCTGTTATTTTCAGTGGCATGCTTCCAGCATTCTGTTATATATATTCCCAACTGTACTGTTTGAAGTTCTTTTCAGACTATTAACTACTACTCAACATAAATATGTAGGAAATTTAATAAAAGGTTGGTAAAAGCAGAGTAAAATGCTCAAGATAAATTTACGGGAACAGGGAATTGTTTTTTCAGTTTTGGGTTGTAGCATGTCGTTACCTCTTTGTTGTGATGATGTAAACAGCTGTTTTTCTGATGGTATTCTTTTGGTCCAGTGTGGGCAAGGAAGTACTGATGATGAGTTGAGTCCAGCTTGTGTATCATCCCTCTTGGGTATCCGGATACAAGGAGTGGCTGCTGGACTGTGGCATACAGTTTGCATTTCTGTTGATGGAGATGTGTATGCATTTGGTGGGAATCAGTTTGGACAGTTGGGTACTGGTGCTGAGCAAGCTGAGGTATATTCTAAGACCTTTATCTACTTGGGGAACTGCTTTCTTTTATATATTTGTTTATGGGGAAAATGTTCAGTGATGAAAATGTTTCTGTAGTGTCGATGGTGAATTATATACTGACACGTGTGGTGTTGGGGGTTAAGCATGTCCAAAAAAGGGTTCAGTTGAAAAAGTAGGTATCCAAAAAGAGAGACCAAATTCAAAAACACGTGTGTCAATCAATGGCACACCTATAGAGGTCTGTGCCTACACAGACAAATCATGCTCTACATTTATTGGTCTACTGCTTTATTTTCTTCAATCCAAAAGAAACAAGAAAAACAGAAAAGAGGACATAATAGGTGTCTATTTTCTTGCTGTGAGAATAGGCTACATCTGGCATGGCAGTACCATGATGCAGTTGCACAAGCAGGGGGATCATAGTTAGGGGTGTCAACGAGCTGAGCCGAGCAGCTCAGGCTCGTCACATGAAGACAAAGCTCAGGCTTGGCTCGTCTCGGCAAAAGTCATTATTTTGAAAAAAAAAAAAACAGGCCTAATGGTCCATTAGCCCAATTTGTATTGTTTGAACATTACTATTGTCACAATATATAAAATATAAATCATTGTGTGTGTGTGTGTGTGTGTCTATATATATATATATAATTTTATGTAGATGTATAGATATATTATTTTTTATTATAAAATTCTTATCCAAACCAAGCTTTCAATGAGCTGAGCTTTTAGGGAGCTGAGCTTAGTGAAGCTCGGCTCAGTCTCACTTAGGAAACAAGCTTAAGTGAAGGCTTAGGCTTGGCTCATGATGAGCTGAGCTCCAAGCCGAGCCAAGCTAGCTCAGCTCATTGACAGCCCTAATCATAGTAGTGTTTGTTCTCTTCATTGGAGTAGAGCGTTGTTAAAGGAATTGCTCTGTAATTCTTCCTGTTATATACATGTAATACTTAATACTTGTCAAGTTAAATAAATTCTATGCTTTGATTAAAGCACAAAATTTTTGGGGGCTGGTGTATTACTAACTTTTTCTCTATTTTTTCTTTTTGCTCTTTCTCTTGGGAAGCTCACTTTCCTGTTTCTCTTTGTACAGTTTTGATTGCATAAATGAAAATCTAATACTGTTATTGATAAAAATATATATAAAGTAAAGCACAAAATCCTGAAATTAAACTTAGAAATAGCACATAGAGTTACAATTTTCATAATTTATTTTTATGTAGGTATATTAACTGATAAAGTTATTAAGAAGAGAAGATATTCTTTTTCTGCATTAAGTGAAGTAATATAATTAAATGAGGAAACTTGGCAAACACATTGACGAGACCAACAAAGAAGTCTATTCTAAATGCATGGATTCAAAGAAGATCCATGCTATGTAAGTTGTGTATTATACGAAGGTAGGCAAGCCATTCTTAAAAGTCAACCATGTAAACTGAAACGACCACTTGGTGAAGCCTGACTGTGTATTGGCATGCATCCTCATGCAAATTCTCCTACAAGAAGGAATCTGACAGTCCAAGATTGGATTGCATGAATCTTGAAGTATGATGGAACTTTTTGAGTGCTGAATCTAGAAAACAACATCCAAGTTGAACAAGAAAGAGGTACAATCTAAATACAATGAATTAGTTCAAATAAAGAAGTGAAAATAAATAATGAGAGGATGTTGGTTCAAAAGGGTAGCTGGTTTAGAGTTGATAGCCAGTTAAAACACTGGTTCATGTCATTACTTCAACTAAATAATGCTATTATGCTGGTAGGCATATCTCAGGTTTCTTTGTTAGATTCGTCTGACTAATGAATAGTATGTGACTATTTGGCTACCAGGTTTAATTAATTGCCAAGGAATGCTGCTACTCTGGTTGGTATTCGTCATTTTATGTGTCTCAGTTGGGAGACCATAACAAATTAGATTTGAATTGGATGGTTCTAACCATTAATATATGGCATTCTATCAATAGTCTTTGAATTTAGCTATGCTGTTTCATAAGTAGTCAATAAGAATGAGTGGGGAGGACCCATTAAATGACAGTCCCAGCTGCCTGTATGTTGTTATCTGTATTCATGCCATTGGTTGGCTATGCCAGCAGTGTACTTCGAACTTACAATAAATTTCTCTTCTAAAGAATTACTGTTTCAGAAGAAGCCTTTAAGACTAAAATGAGCTTTCTTGAATTGGCTGCATCAGACGCTTCCTAGGCTCTTGGACACCCCAAGTTTGGAGAATAAACATGCGAAAGTAGTCTCTTGTGGTGCTCGGCACAGTGCCATAATTACAGGTATGCCATCAGACTATTTTACTAATACATGGTCTCCATAGAACGGATTTATTGTTAATGGTGATTACTACCTTTAATTCTGCGACTTTGTCATGGTTAATCAAAATAATAAACTGCAAGTGTTGGGTCTAAGCATCATACTCTAGTTGGTAGGAGGTAAACACTATGATATAGGAAAGGACCCTATATATTTAAACTAGGACTGAACACACTCAACTGCGGTGTAGTCCAAATAAATTTATTATGGTAGGCTTAAGAAATGAACTGTTGGAAGTGGAAAGAAAGGGATGGAAAGAAGGGTTGAAAGGGTGTTAGGGTTAGGGTTTATGGAGAAGGTTTTATGTTTTAATATAAGAGATTATGGTCTGCTCCTTAGGTTTAGGGAAGGAAAAACTCAGCAGAAAAGTATAATAGTAAGAGGAAATAGAGACTGAAGGGATGCATTACATTAGAGTCTACTTAGATTTTCTAGAAGCTTCACCAAGAAGAAATTAATGGAATCTCACCATTAACAGAGACCTTACTTGCTCAAAATCATTTTCAATTCACTGATTTAAAGAGATGTCATTATAAGAATATTTAGTTGAAAATGAACCCGTCCAAAGCACTGGTAAGAAATGCCTATATCTCTGAGTTGGGTAAGGCTTGTGTTCGAGTGAACTTAATTGTACCTTGATTGATCTGACATAGAATATCAGCCAAGAAGACGGGCTGATGTCTGCAGAAAACTCTAGAGGTTAATAGGGGCTCTCAGGTAGGAGAGTTGGAGAAACAGGTTGCTGTTTTAGCTGTAACAGTGTCAAATTATAGGTCTGCAAACAAGGCCATGTGGGAATGGTTTTAGATTAATGGAAGAAGGGAAAGAGTGGACTGTTGTGGGACTGATTACGCACTAATCAGGGGACTGATTAAGGCCTAATATGGGGATAAATATGGTTTAGAATTGGGACTGACAGGTGGTCTAGACAGTGGATTAATTTGATACTGATCTGAGGGTCGAATGAGGGGTATAACAGTGGTTAAGTATGGGCTGGAAGATAGGGACAGAAGTGCCCAGGTCTGGTTCTCACCTGACCCACGACAGGAGAAGAGGATGGTTTCTAAGCAGGGATATTTTTTACTGAACCAAACAGTAGGTAGATTTGAGGGGTTTTAATGACCTAATCTGGGACAGGTTTAGGTACTGTTTTAGGAGAAGAGATGGGACTGATATAAAAACCAGCAAGGGAAATATAAGGAGAGAAATAAGAGATAAGAGGGAGGGAGAAGAGAGAAGAAAGGAGAAAAGAAAGGGAGAAAGAGGAGCTTACCTTCTTGTGGGAGGACTGGAGGAGAGAGAGAAGATAGGATTCCAACGACTCTACCCAAGGAGATAGGATGGGTCACAACCCATAGCTCACACACGTGACTTCCAAATTTCAAAACATTCTTCATTTTATTTCATTCATAGAAGGGTTTCTTTAAATAGGCCCATTGAAAATAAAATAAAATAAAATCCTATATTCTAGATCTTCTAACTAAATAGACTTGCGAAATAATAAAAGAATTCTAAAACGGTAGTACTTTTAAAGAAAAAAGGGAATCTTGGTTGCCACAATATTTGGCTTGTTGGCCAAGTTATTGGGCCCCACAAAATCTTAAGTAATCTCCCAAAATCTTCTAACTAAAAGGGGCTGTTGTCTAGTCAGCATGGGCCCCACAAGATTTAAAAAATATCTTCAAAATATGGGAGCTTTAGGGGCTGTCAACTAGCTGTTAATGGGCTTCACTTTTGACTTTTCAACAAAAAAAAAAAAAAGAAAACCCCAAAGATTGGCTGATGACCAGCCCTATTGTGGGCCAACGTTTTTTGAACATTTAACAATTCAAACAGAGTAAAAAAATTGGCTGATCACGCACCATAAACCCTCCTAAAATTTGACAATCTTTGCCCTATTACAAGGACCCCCTAAGACCAAGATAATTACAAATAAACCCCTAATACAAAATAACTCTAGAAAAACCAGAAAATTACATCACTTTAAATCGTGTCCTCTTATGAGGAGGCATGTAAAATAGTCTCTTCAAATTGGCTGCATGATAATCTCATCAATTAAATTTAGGAGTGATAAAATGATTTTTTTAATTAAAAAGTAAAACTCATAGAGGAAAGAGAGAGAAATAAAAAGAACCCCAAAGGACAAAAAAATAACAAATATACCAACTAAAACCAAGCAGAAGTATAATACCCCTTTCACTGTAAATATTATGGCAATGCCTCTTAAGGAGGAGATTTTATGTATATTCAAAACCAAGAGGGTCGAGGCCAAGGTGTTTCAACTGCACTCCCTAAATTGAGACTTCCTTTCCTACAGCTATGTTGGTGGGAGTGTGGGACCTGCTGGTCTCACTGTGGGGGGCCGCAACAGTTTTCTCTCATTGTGTCTCTCTCCTTCCATTCACTTTAAGGGGCTGATCCGAATAACTCCCCCACCCCCGTCCCCAGCTTGAAAAGATGACTCCATCATGGTAGAAGATTGGTACATCTCGTGATGGTTCAGCTTGAGGTTTTGAAATCTATTTCCGTAATCCATGTACTTTTCGAAGGAGGTTTTTTGCCACTTCAGTAAGAACTTTTCATATCCACCATATCAAAGTAATTTGATCTTCAAAAAGGTTTTACCTTTGTATGGGAGGTAATTGGATGGCTAGATCTCCACCTTCATCTTCATGGTGACTGATGTAGTTGGTCAAATCCTCCACAATCAAGATAGTTCTGATGCATAACTTAGGCTTTTTGGGCAAGTTTTTAGGCACTAAGTCCAAAAAATTAGTAAGGATGCTCTTGCGTTTGATGGATATTCGTTCTCTTCTTCTTTTGATTTGAACACCTCATGTGTCACCAAAGAAAATACCACGTTGCTCTTCTTACTTTCCTTGACCTCACGCATAATGAGAATATTTGGTGGCTGTTTTACTTCTGGTTTGAAGCGGTTGGGGTTCTTTCATGGGTAAAAACATTTTCTTGCATCTATCATGCACGAGAGTGTTAGTATTCTTATACCCTTCGTGCTGTATTCAATGATGAAAGTCAAGGTTTACCAAGCAAATAATGGCTAACTTTCTTAGGTAAAACATTATACTAAACAGATCCTCAAAGACCTTACTTTACTATTTACTAAAGTAACCAAGCAATGATGATTTACCGGAATGGACAAGTCATTTACACTTGCTACTTGCATGGACGTCGGTGTCTTTTCTTTTTTGCCCGGTCTTCACAAGAAGCTCTAAAGATGCTGCACTGAAGCTGCTACCCCCATCAACAGTTATGGTGCAAAGTCTTCCCTTGCATGAAACCTGAGTGTGGAAGATGTTATGTTGCCAATTTTCTTCTTTTGATGTTGGTGTATTCCATAAGGTCCGCATCATGAGTCTAAGCCCTTCATGCATGCCTCCACAATAATTGGCTTAATCTTTGAGCTGCTTTTCCACATGTTCTTCTGGTTCTTAATTAGGTTTACCCCAGTTCTTCGTTATAGAAGTGCAGACTTCTATTTGGTCATACAAGGGCAAAGTGATCCCAACGTTCATACTTCTAGCACAATAAAGTGCTATTCTATTGTTTTGTATCATCTCCCATAGGTATTTTGTCTTTATTATTATCCTAACCATAATTACCAGAGCTAGAAGCAATGCGAAAGTGAGAAGCAGGATGCGAGGCTCTATAAATCATTGGGAAACGAGAAGCAAGAATCGATAACGAAACTTCTAGAGAGCGATTGGGGAAGCAATTAGGAAGCTAGTGAAGTGCAATTTGAAATTAATTTCAAACCATTAGAACATATTATGAAATGATTAGGAAATGAAGTAAAAATAATAGGTGAAGAAGAGATTACTAATAGGAAGTAAAAAACAAAAGTTTACAACTAGTAAGTATAACTAGAATAATTGATTACTGATAAGAAGTAAATAACAATAAATTACGATAGGTAGTACAATACAATAAAATGAATAAACTCAATAAAGTAATAGATGCCTAAAAACCATACTATGCAAGTAACAAATAATCATGACATACAATTCAATATGCAGATTGCTATTACTAGGCATCTTAGAGTCAAACTATGAAGTCCTTGTATAATAACCATCGGATTTGAATCTTTTTTTATTGGATTGGTGTAAAATAGCATAAAAAAGAAAATCAATACAAATTGTTTTGGTTACAAAATCAATAGTAAATCTCATAGAAAATATTTTATTAAATGCCAATAGCATAGGGTTTACATTAAATAAAATACACTTTTGATTCTTCGATTGGTTTCTAGTTGATTCTCCAAATGTTTGCACTTTCTCTAGAGACTTCCACTCAACTTCCTAAATAGCTTTCATTCATTTCCCCAATCGCTTCACCGTGATTCCTTAATTGCTTTACCGTGCTTCCCACTTCTTAGTGAAGTCGAATTGAATTTGCTTCCCAAACAAGCTTCCCACCTTGTACCAAGCTTTCTTGCAATTATGATCCTGACTCTACTATCAAAAACTTGTTGAGTGCTGCCTCCACTATTTCTATGGCTACAAGTGTGTTATTGTTGTTGTTGCCATGTGGGATGGTCCTTGTTGGCATGCTGCTGGAAGGTCTCCAGGCTTGAATTCCTGGACATCTAGATGCTCAAAACTTCAGATCATCGAACATCTAAATATGAGTGGCTGCCTCAAGCTGTAATATCCATATGAAGCCTGAGTTTTTTAATAAGCAGCCAATTCAGTTTCATTTCCTCGAATCTGATTCTGAATGATCAACTCTTGGAAATCCTCCGTGTTTTGTTCATAATCAGCTAATAAGTAGTGCTTTGTCTTCATCCCGTCTCATGTATATATGGGTAGTTGGCCTGATCTGTAGAGTCTAGTTGGCCCTTTTCAATTTCGCCTTCACAAAGCAAACCTTCTTCTCTTTGAGCTTCGAGTACCAATCAAAATAATCTTCCATAGAGGTGAGCTAAACTTTACCATTTAGCAACTTCTGGGTGGTACTTTATTGGTCATGTAATCTTCTTTGATACCAAATGTTACAAACCTAATCAATACTCCAAAAGCCCCAAAACTCATGGCATGCGTTCGACTAGACCCTTTAAACCATTGGGATCATAACACCCCACCACACTGTAGCCGATACACTTTGGCCTCTCATCCAGGTAGCCATTTTCACCTTGTGGTGGCTTTCACTTTGGTTCAGGTAGCTCTTTCCACCTTGTGGAGGCTCTAACTTTGATCTAGGTAGTCCTTTTTATGCTATAGCGGTTCTCACTTTGGTCTAGGTTACTCTATCCATAGGCAAAGTTCAAAATGTCGGTGTCGGTGGAAATATCAGTCAGACAAAAATAAGACATATATCGGAAATATCAAAAAGAAATATTGTAAAAATCGTGGAAACTTAAAAAACATATTATAATCTAACTACATATGCACAAAGAAACAAATAGATTCATTAAGAATGATAGCTTATTTTACTACACTTGCATTTTAATATTCTTTAAAAATACACATGTATACATAATGGTTGACAAAAATATTACAATCTAACCGTATAAGCATAGGGAACAAGTAGATTCTCTTCATTTTCTTTTTTCCTATCTTCAACTTCTTCCTCTCCCTCTTGTTACTTTCTTTGAAATTTATCGTTTTTCATATAATTTTTTATCATAATAACGCAATGTTGATATTAGGCAATAATACAATCCGAAAGGGGAAAATTCGCTCAACACACTAACATCGTACATCGTGTTGACCAAAAAATGAATTTTTATAATGTACTTTATGTTTTGTGTCAGTATATGAATATATCGTGTTGGTCCTGGTAGACATGAACATATGTCAGAAGATATTTAAGATACTTTGAGATATTTGATACCATGTCCATAGGTCGCCCCCTCTGTGACTTGAACTTTGGATGTGGTGTGACTTTGATTCCGATTGTTATGAACCAAACCAATATGCCAAAAGTAGGGATTTTGGAACTTGTCAAGCCAAACTCTTTAATCCATTGGGATTGTAACACTCCACCGTGCTCTGCACCAGACGTCCATGGAAGCCCACTCTATGGTGGCATTCACTATGGCTTCTCATCCAGGTAGCCCTTTCTACCTTGTTGTAGCTTTCACTTTGGTCTAGTCGACAGCCTTTGTAGGTTACCCATTCTGTGATTCGAATTTAGGGCATGGCATGTCTCAGATACCATAATAGAAAACAAATGTTTATTGATTGCTTTCCCATAATTAGCAAGGTCTCTAGCAAGAGGTTTAAATAGACATACTAAGATAAAGATGGGAATTAAATAAAACCAATTTTTTAATCTATATCTAATCAAATCCAATCTAACACAATATTTATTTTCTTAATACTCTCAATGTCCAATTCCTTGCAGACGTCATCCATCATGTGTCTTTTTGATGCTCCATCCCCATGGCATGAATTCCTCGTATCACATGGGTGTTCTAAAGAGAACATCCAGATGAATGTTGAGACTTGTTGCTATCATCACCTTAATTTTATTGATTGCCATTCCCATTAGACTTTTGTAAAACATTTTATTTAGACAACTAATTGATATTATATATTCCCTCTTAATGAAACTTTTGAACAGACAACACCTTCTCTACCTGAGTTGGCATTACTACAAGGCCTCTGGAAGGGTTTCATAACTCATGGCATTCTTCTCAACGATGTCTTACTGATATGGTGTCATCTCTTTAGCCCTAATACCAATTTTTTTTTTTTTTTTTGAGAGGTAAAGGATAAAACTTTATTGAAAACTGAAGCAGTAGAAAAGAGCACAACAAAGCAAAGGCCTGTCACCAAGAAGGTGAGAGGCTAGACAACACACAAGCGAAAACGAAACAGATGCAACAAAAACAGACAGCCCCCCAACGAAAACCTCACACTACAACTCCTCCCGCCAAAAAGATTCTCAGGCCAATTCCTTGAAATCCGGCCGAATAGCAACCCACTATAGTAAGACACTATGAATATAGAGGGAAATCTCCTCCAAGCCCCTAGCCTTATCTTAAAAAATCATGGAGGTCCTCCATCCAAAGACCCCAACAAACTGCCCCCAGACATCCAAACTAAAGTGGGGCCCACGTGACGTGTGGATGAGATCCACAGGTGTGATCTTTATGATAGCCAAGTGGGGGACTTATGGAGC
>JAOXJP010088372.1:0-14761 GCA_025762735.1 Platanus orientalis | reverse complement strand
GTGTGTGTGTGTGTATATATATATATATATATATATATATATAATGTAAAATCAAAGATCTTTTATTTATAAAACTTGGGTGCAAGAGTTAGCATCATGATGCACTATGTTTCGCAATCTAGGCGGCGAATTATATTGGGTGAGTTAATAATTCCCTGACAGTAGAGTAAATGCTTTGCTTTTGCATGAACCATTTTATTCCACTCTTTATTTACATGCATTATTTCTATTGACTCGAATTTTGTAAGGAAATTTTCTATATAAAGTTCTATTTGTATAAATTATTCTTCAGATTTCCTCTCATTGAACTTATTATTATTGTTGAATTTATTTTCACAATAATTTTTTTTCCTCTTTTAGTTTCCTTTGTACTACTACAGTTTGTGGATCAATTAAGACTATCATTTGATATTTCCAAGGCTATAGTATTGTTTTGATGGAGTCGCAAGTTGCTCAAGCACCATTAAAACGTAGGTCATGTTCTAAGTGTAATTAAGCCCATACCCAGACCTGATAGGAGAGGAATAAAAAATTAAGCTGTAAACATCGAGGTCTTGTTTTTGAGTAACCCATACCATAACCCGATACGAGTCAATCAGTGGAACCCAATCCCAAACCCATTTAGAGCATACCAAACACATGTCCCATCCCATTTTGCACACGCACACATAATAATAATAATAATAAATTAATTTTATTTAAATTAAATTTATTAAAAAAAAAAAAAAAAACCAACCGTCCCACACCCTATCGCCGGGTTGATATCCTTTGCGACACCCCCTTGTGCGACTCCCCGAGAGGCAAGCCTCAAGGGGGTGGGGCCCATTCACTTTTGGGATCAAATGGACCCCCATCGCCATCCCTATTCACCAACCCTTATTGGCGAAGATATGATTGAAATCCAAGTAACCCATGTAATTATCATAAAAATATAGCACGTTTGTTTATAGGTAGTTGATAATTCTCCTTCTGGAAGACACAATTATCTTGTGGCCTTAATATCAACAACCACGGCGTTGTTATTGGACTATCTGGGCCTTCTTTATTCGGAAGAACAACCACCCCCCAAGCAGCTTACGGGGATGAAGATCCCCTCCGCCAACCAGGGACGGGCATTTAATTCGGCCCACCAAACCAAGATTTCGTCACTGGATCTCTTCTTCCTTATTTTTGTCGTTTCTCAGTCTATCATCCTTTCTTTTCTTTTTTTTTTTTTTTTCTTTTTTTTTTTCTTTTCTTTTCTGGTAAATGTCAACCTATCATCTATCACCCCCAGTGAGAACGATTAACCATACAAAAATACACAGTGAGCCACATTGTCTACGGCCTAAACCGTTACAATTAAAGTTGGGTGGTTTCTTGACCAGACTTGCAAACCTGGCTAAATCTGCTGGTTGTTTCGGTTTGATAATCCCACCCCAGTTTAAATTTGGTTCAATTAGAGCCCGAATTTTTTCTATCCAACCTGATACCCCTGGCCCTGCTTAATCAGGTTCGGGCTTTTGGGATATGGGGTGACTTCTCAAAATTTCTGTCCGAGTTGGACAGTTCCCAACAAGGTCCGACCTGGTTCATTGTCACCCCTAGTTATATAACTTCATATTTAATTACCATTGTTAAAAGAAGGGGTGTCAATGAGCTTGGCTCAACTCATCACATGAAGTCCAAGCACATGCTCAGCTCAGGATCGTGGCAAGTCTGAGTTGTCAAGCTCAGGCTTGGCTTGGGCTCATAAAGATAAGTTCAGCTTGGCTTGCCAATAAAAAAGATCCAACAACCTAATTACTCATTAGCCTGTCCTGTTTCAACATTACTATTGTCACAATATGTGATATATAAAATCATTATATATATTTTATAAAAATTTTAATCAAACAAAGCTTTTAGTGAACTGAGCTTAGTGAAACTCGGTGCAGGCTCACTAAGAAAACAAGTTTAGATCAAAGCTCCAGCTCGGTTTACCGAGCTTAAAACAAGACTCAGGCTCGACTCATTAACAGCCCTAGTTAAATGGACACAAGCCACGTCCCCTCACCCCTCCAAGTCACTTTCAACGGTATTCCTTAATATTTAACATGGGTTTTATTTTCTAATTAATTATTAATGAGTTTATCCTTATAGTCAAACTTTCAATCAACACATGGGAAAAAAACGATGACAAAAGGATTCAGATCCTTAAATAAGAATAAAATAAAATAAATTATCATACCAACCATATTTGTATGCAAATTGATGAATACTCACTTTAGTCCTTGTTGACGGGGTCAGAAGACGTTACACATTCAGACCGAATTATCAAATTTCTTGTTCATTCCCAACCATACAATCTTAATCGCCATTCTTCAACTAGTATGATAAGCACATTAAGTTGTATTCCCGTTTCCCATCCAGTCGTTTTTTGCTGATAATTATAGAAAATGAGCAAATTTACTGTCAAGGATTTGGTGTCCAAGATGGTGCTTAGGGCACAATGTGACTTCATTTAGAATAAAATGAGTGGAAATTTGAAATTTTATCTAACCCTGACCATTTTATTCCATGTGAAGTCACCTGGTGTCATGGGCTCCAAATCCTGGACTGAACATCTATTTCGTTCTAGAAAGGGGCATGATCCTCAGCACCAGGAGTTGGGTGCCTCCTCTCACAGGGGGTTTTGGACCATTTTCTCGCTTATAGAAACCATATAAAAACAAGTATTTGATTCAATGCTTACGATTTTTGCTTCGGGTCCGTAAGCATGTGTGCATGGAATACCAAAGCGGATTTCCAAGAACGATTCTGAAGCACCAGGGTGCTGGGTGACACATGGGTGGAAAAAGTGAACAAAAAAACACCCAAGAGTCTTCACTTTTTGTAGTGGTTCACTTTTTCTGCTCACGTGTCACCCGGTGCCCTAGTGCTTCAGGGTCTCTCCAGGAAATCCGCTTTCATTGAATACAATATGTGTACGACACTACGACATCCTATGTATTGATGAGGGCACATTAACATTCTACTCACTTTGCTGTAGACAAAATTTAGCCTTCAAATTTGTTATGTCAAACATTAAAATGAGGGTAAATGTAGCAATTCAATTTCATCTTCTTCCTCCATCTCTCTTCTTTTCTCCATGATGCCCACGATGCTCTTTAAAAGAGAGAGCCGGTATTAACACAACATCTCATGCTGGAAGATTTTCTTCGAGAATCTGTTAAAAAAAAACGATCTGTAGATAACGTAAACAATTCACAAAGCATATAATGTGGACTGAAAAAAGAAAAACATCTATGACACATCAAAGAAGTGTTATGGATAATATACGTTATAAGGGTGCTTTATTTTTTTGGGACGAAGGCCTACATCATGGCAACCGCACAAAGCGGGACTGACCTGAGCCAGTGAGAACCCTAGCAAGATACACCACTGTACACTGCTCACTCCCCCCCCCTTCCCGTGGATTTGAACCTGGGTTTTCCCTATAAAAGATAGACGTTTCAGCCACCCAAGCATGGGGTTATAAGGGTGTTTTGGTAAACATACATGGTAATTTAGTCCACATATGTAATTACTAAAACACCCTTACGCCAGACTACATTGGAATCAGATGGGAAATGATCTTATGTGACCAACGTGTGACATGTACCAAAGATGGACACCTGATGTGGTTTTGAATTTGGTTTTTTTTTGGGCAAGTACTTTTTTATTTGGGGAGCAGATTTCTTGTCTAGAATTTGGTGTAATGTGGATGGTATTGGCACCATCTTAAAATTCTACTTGCAGATGAATGACACGTGGATTTTTATGGGACTAGAAATAAAATTATATAAACAGAGACACGTGAGGAAACCAATATTATGACATGTGTCAGGACAACTGACACGATAAAGATGAGTAACTACCTACACAAAGCAGGTTAGTTTAAGTCACTACACACCCCACAACGGGCATCCGCCATAAAATGGAAAAGTGGTTGTAACAGTGATGAGAAGTGGAAGATGGAAGGAATCAACCATGCAACATGGAGAAGATGTTATAACTGTTGTAACTGGATGGATCCATATAAATAGGTCAAAAGAAGAAGAAAAAATATCATCAACATCAACAACAAATTGTATTTCTGTTTTAGGAGTAGGAGTAGGTTTATCTTAGGAGTAGCATAACTTAATCTGTAACTCGGTTCAAGAAAGGGTGGATCTGGTTCATCTATAGTTTTTATAATCATCTTAGTTGACGTTGAGCGGAGTGACCCCCGTTTCAAGAGGTTCATGAACCCTTGGATCAATTGAGGCATTTGTATTGTGTCATCATTTGATTGTATTAATGAAGTTTGGTTTCTTTAATGTTCTTCCCCTTTGAAGTTTCAAGAAAATCCTCTTTGTTGAGGCATATACCAAACTTAACCCAGTACCCTGGGGTATCCTTGTCTGGGCAGCATGAGGAAAGATAAAAGTTTTTCATTAACACAAAGCTTGACGATCACAATGGGAGAACGCTTTGAGGGGAAGAAAGATCTGACACCTCAAAGAAATGGATCGATCCCTTTAATGGAAAATTGTGGCCTAAGAAGTCCCCAGGTTCTAACGATGGATTTGACAAGTCCGACAGACTAACTACAACAATTATTACGGCACTTTGGACGATGGTCAAATGAGGTCTGATGGAAGATAACTTAGGGCAGGGTGTGAAGAGATGGCTTTAAGAAAGGAAAATCGACAACCCTATACTAGGTTCCCCTACCAGATTTGGGGGGCAAGGTTGTGTACAATTCCCTTTAACAAACCAACGAATAGACATCCTACAAGAGATAATTGGCCAAAAATATCATTTTCTGATCGGCCAGAATTGACTCGACAAAGGATCAAAAGTAATTCCTAAATGAAGGGATGAGAGACCTCAACCCCTAAAGGATATTTGAAGAGTTCATCATCGAACAAACACACAAATGATACAAGTTATTTTCGAAAATAAACTTAAGTATTGAAAAGTGCGAATTATGTGTCTCGAGAGAGTCCAACAAGGTAATACGACTTTTTCATACAACTATTCAGGGATGTAGGACAACTAGACCCACGGTTGCCATATGAAAAAAGTGTGTCATCCCAAAAATAGAAAGGAAAGGAGATCGAGTCGGCAAACCAATCGGGTGATGATCGAAGCACATGGTCACTGCGTGGACGAGGATCGAAGGATAGGACAAAAAAACAACCACATGAGGTTTATGCTAAACAGACCTCTTGACAAGTAGACAAAGGACTATGCGTTGACCTGATGTATAAGGAAGGGCAACCCCTTGGGAATCCTGGTGTAGCTAAAATCGACATTGGCCCTCACCCTTCCAAGGAACCTCTTATCGAGCCTAATGGTTGATCGAAACCCTTCAAGGGTAAAAGGAAAAACAAAGTCTTTGATAAGTCAATCAAGACTAGGTTAATGACACTAGTAAAAGCCTCAAATGAGGAGTCAATGGCACAACCAAATGAGACAAGTGAGGAATCGATTGCACCAACAAAGATGTCGGGCGAGGAATTGACGACACTAACAAAAGTGTTATATAGGGATCAACAATGCCATTAGAAGTGTTCGAGGTGGAAGAAGCTGGATTGGCATGTTAGACGATATGCTAAACAGGAGAAGTTGAGTCCAACCACACCCCAATACACATAGACATCAACACAGTCACAATAAGAAAAATGATCAATGAAAGATGTCGAGCAGTACTTGAGTGGAAAAGTAAGTTGAAGACCCAGAAAGGACGATTCATTACGATCTCAAAGCTAACACGGATCGACATGATTGCAGTCGACTTGGTACGAAAGGATCGAACAAGGTGGTCTTAGGATCACAACCACGGCTTGGGAGACTTGAGTATCAAGTGTTGAGATAAGAAAATACTTGGCTAAGATACGGAGATCCAAAAAAGTAAGGAGTCAAGTACTTTGAAGCTAAATGGTTTGGTGATGCTCAATAGCTTAACAATCACTAAGGTTAAAAAGAGTAAAGGCGTAGATAACCGATCTAGAACAACTTTATTTCTTGAATACAATGTCTACTCAAGAAAAAAAAGTTTGAAATAAAGAGGATCAAAAAGCCAAAGGAGAAGAAATAAGTCATTTCCTTTGGCCTAAAAATGTGATTTCGACAAGTACAATCCCGATGAAAGAAGGAATAAAAAATGAGGGTTTTTGCGCTACACAAGGATTATTTTCTGAAAGTCCCAGTACAACGGAACTTAGTGTTAGCAACATAACTGCTTGAAATCATTGAAAGTTGAACAAATCTTGAAAGCAGTTAGCATTAGAGGATATTTCATCCTAAAAGTGGCATCATTTGAGATTAATACCAAGTCAAATTGATTACATCATTGAGTGTAGGTTACGAAGAATAATCAATATGATCCAATCTCACAAACCCGAAGCATCAATAAAAGGTCGCATGCATCTAGTTAAAATCTAAACTAGATGCGTGTTGGGGGCATTTGTTGGTACCATCTTAAAATTATACTTGCAGATGAATGACACGTGGATTTTAATGGGCTTAGAAATGGAACTATAAACAGGGATAGGTGACAAACCAATATTATGACACGTGCCAACACAACTGACACATAATAAGGACGAGTAACTACCTACACGAAGCAGGTCAATTTAGGTGACAACACACCCTACAATGGACATCCGCCGCGACATGGAAAAGTGATTGTAGCAGTAACGAAGAGTGGAAGGTGGAAGGAACCAACCATGCAACGTAGAAAAGAGGTTACAACTGCTATAACTAGACGGATTGATATAAATAGGCCAGAAGAAAAAGAAGAAAGATTCTCAACATCAACAACAAATTTTATTTATATATTAGGAGTAGGAGTAGGAGTAAGTCTATCTTAGGAGCAACGTAACTTAATTTGTAACTCGATTCGAGAAAGGGTGAACCTGGTTCATCCATAGTTTCTGTAATCATTTCAATTGACATGGAGCGGAGTGACCCCCCCCATTCAGGAGGTTCATGAACCCTTGGATCAATTGAGGCATTTGTACTGTGCCACCATTTGATTGCATTAATGAAGTTTTATTTATTTTCCGTTCTTCCCCTTTGAAGTTTCAAAAAGTTCTCTTTGTTGAGGCATGTACCGAACCTGTCTCAATACCTCGAGGTATCCTTACCCGGGGTAGCATGAGGAAGATAAATTTTTCCCACCAATAGATTGTGTCCAAGATACAATGTGACTTCATTTGGAATAAAAATGGGTGGGAATTGAAATTTCATCTAACCCTTGCTCATTTTATTCAATGTGAAGTCAATTGGTACCTCAAACGTTTTATTTGAGCAACTTTTTATATGTTTTAAACCTTGTATACGATATGTGTCAACCCTTGGTATGCTCACACATTGGTCACACCAATGTTGGTCACAAAAGATTTGCTCTAAAAAATATAGAATTCTTAGGCCTTAACATCCTTTTGGGGCTAGGATTAGGTGCAAATGGCACCAGGGCTGACGCATCAGCACCGAAAAGTGATTTACACTTTTTGGGGGGTGTGCTTATCACTTTTTGGCGCTAATGTGTCAGCATCTTGGTGCTGTTTGCACCATTTGCATGAAATTCATTTGCACCTAATTTCTTCCGATCCTTTTGTTATGAGAAGGGATGTTCTGTCCAGGATGTATTGTTTGTTCACCGTGCCCCATGAGGGGGCGAATAGTACATCCTGGACAAATGTTCTGTGATGGAAAATGTTTTGTGATGACAAATTTTTCCTAACATTTTGTTTTAAAATCTTCAGTCATCTTTGATGACAAATGCATCTTTTTGTTTCAATGGACTTTCTTTGCACGCCAAGGCTACTTATAAATAATTATTTGTAAATTTTTTGTCATGGCGACCATTCTAATACATTCTTTTTAGTGTTAGTTAAGGCTTCAATCAAGCTTGTTGAGAGATTACCAGTGAAATTGTAAAAAACATTGGCAGTGATTTGGACGACTTAGAATCCTCTCCAATATCCAACTTGTCTTTTCACCTTTTTGGATGGGTGTTTTCTATTTTTTAGGCGTATGTGAAGACATCACAAAATGTCGATGTCTTGCAAGCTGCAGAGGATCATGTGAGGATTTGGATACGTTACTTTTCTACAATGAAAAGAGGAAAAGCGTTCCCATGACAAACAAAACTATCTTTATTAATAAATTTTATAAACATCATTACCTATTAATTAATTTAAAAGGTAAATGGTGAAAATATGTTAGTTTTCACTTTTCGACTCTATTTAAATCCCTATTTCAGTCTCTCGTCTTTCTTGGTATCTTACTTCTTTTTTGAATTCTTTGGTACAAAGCTCAACCACGAGTGGGCTATATATATTCTTATTTCTTTAAACTAATGGGCAATAGTGTTTTCAACATTAAGGTTGTTTTCTAACATTAAAAGTTACAAGTGTGGAGGAAAAAAAGTACAAAAAAGAAGATGAAAGAAAATCCAGATAATGCAGATGGTAAATGCAAATGTGGAAACCACAAGAAGA
This sequence comes from Platanus orientalis, assembly GCA_025762735.1. NCBI lineage: Eukaryota > Viridiplantae > Streptophyta > Magnoliopsida > Proteales > Platanaceae > Platanus > Platanus orientalis. The sequence continues at coordinate 6,266 of JAOXJP010088372.1, read as the reverse complement.
TATATGAAAAGAAAACAAGAAAAAAAGAAAAACAAATTATAGGGACAAACAAGAAAAAGATAATACATTGCAGCTCACTTAATGGTATTGATATCTAGATGAAGATATATGGTTTTACTTCTATATTGGTTTGAAGAGTTGGTGGGAAAAATCCTTTCTTCTATGCTTTGCTTTAGGTTTGGGTAACCCAGATAACTGGGATAGGTTTGGTACATGCTTCAACAAAGAGGGCGTTTTACAGACTTTAAAGTGAAGGAATGAGAAAAACCAAACTTTGTTGATACAATAATTAATAGCACAGTACAAGCGTCTTACTCAACTTAATGAGTCATTTCTCTTTTTAGAGTTGTACTACTTGATATTGAACAAATCAATGGTAGAAACCAAAGAATGAACTAAGTTCAATCATCTTGAGCTAAAATACAGACTACTTTACATTATTTCTACTCCTAAGATAAATCTACTCCTACTCCTAAGATAAAAATAAAATTTGATGATGATGTTGGATCTTTTTTTCTTCCATTTCTCGCCTACTTATATCAAATCAATTAGTTGTGATAGTTGTAACTCCTTTACATCGTTGGATAGTTATTTTCCACTTCCTACTCTTTTTCGTTGTCACAGTTACTTTTTTCATTCTCTGTTGTAGCAGCGAATGCCCGTTGTGGGGTGTGTAGCAGCCCTACTTCGCTTGTTTTATGTAAGTGATGACGCACGTTCATTACATGTCGGATATCACGATACGTGTATTAACTCTGGCTTCACATCTTTGTTGGGAGTGTACCATGTGTCTCCATTTCATGGATGTGTGTTCCCTGGTTAAACAAAATCCACACATCATCCATTTGTAAGCATATTTGTAGGAAGGTACCAACAAAAGCCCCCTCATATGTATTAAGTTTAGCGCCTCAGTTAGGACAAAATATCCTCCATCATTAACTGTTTTCAAGATTCATCTAACTCCTAATGATCTCATGCAAAATGGACGGTGGCTTCTATGTGGTAAACTAAACTATCTTCATTGTTTTGTGGTAACCCTTTCCTCTATGGGTCTATAAATACCAACTCCAAGCATCATCTTATGCCCATTTGTCTTCATCATGATCGCGTTTCATCTTTTCTATAATCATACTAGCGGGTCTCGATGCTCTAGAGTAGTTCAGACTTTGTCAAATGGGATAACTCCCCCTCTTGGCCTCTAACTAGTACCCAGATTTTTTTGTTCATGAGAATGTTCAATATTCATTTCTCACGCCATATTTTTTATTCAGACCACCAACCCACGATTGAAGGCTGGTCATCTTGTCTTTAGTCTCTTTATTTCAAGGAGATAAAGGATTACATGGATCCATATGATAATCCCAGGGTACTTATTAGATCGTGAAAGACTACTTTACACATCGGGACAAAATGTCATGCGCACAATTGAAGATGTGGTTTCCCCTTACATGTCACTTTCCTCCTACACGTGTCACAGTTCTGCAAAAATGACACTCTCTAGGTGAGGCACACTGACTTGAGCCCCTTTTATTTGCTCTCTTGATCCAGAACCGTTGCTTGGGGTGACCCCTAAGGTGACCTTAAGAGAGGTAAGAGATGCACTTCATTCAAGTCTCATCAGTTTGTGGTGACAAATGGGTTGAATGGTTTCTGCCGAAATCTGTGTTCTACCTTTGTCAATCGCCTACCTTAATGCATTTCCTCAACTATTATTAAGCTATTTTGTATCTTTGAGAAAAGATGAATGGTCTTGATATGAGTCTTTGTATTTCTATCGTTTTAGGAAATTATTTATCTCGACAAGAGACTTTGTAACTTTTGACATATATATATATATAATGAAACTTTAATTGAACATTTTTGCCCATTGATACTTTTCTTTTATTATAAGCTGTCGCATTAAACTCTTTTTATTATAAGAAATTTTTGTCCTTAAACATCTTTTTCCTTTGGTACGAAGGTATACACTGCTTTAAATATTTACCATCAACTCCTTCCACTATTTATGTAAGTTAATGGGCATTTTCAGTGAAGACTTTGCTTATTTGCCATGATCTTTCCCTAACAAATGACCATTTTACTACAGTAGGATTTTTTATTATCCAAGGTAGTATTGTTCTTTGAACCATGTTGTTAAGCCCATTCCTTATCAAGAAGTGGCATGACTCGAGTCATTCCAATGAGTCATTTTAAACTTCTAGAACGATGCATCATTGTCATTCTTACTGGACCTTGCTGTCGTTAAGATTACAAAAGATGAACTCTCTTTAGCACACGAATTTTCTAAGTTAATTACATTTTTACTTGGTGTCGTGGCCATATCATTAGGCTAGGAATGTAGGTACTATTCTTATCCTTTGGATCTTTGACTCTCTCTTTACTTCCTTATCGACTCTTGACGAATTGGCTTTGTCCATCTCCATTTGTTGTAATGCATTCGAGCACCACTGAGCAATCTAATGGTGAGTTCCTTGTTTTATGATTTTCGATGTCTTGATCGAGCATCTTCCTGCCTCAACCCTTTACTCTTAGATTGCCTGAGTCAAGCTTATTGATTCTGTCATTATAAGGCAAGATTTTCCGATCATCTCGTGTTAAGTCGATAATGACTATATTGACATTGACTGACTTCGAGACTGTAGTGATGGGTCCCTACTGGGTAACCACTCTTCTGTTACGCTCGATTGTTGCTCTACAACCTTTGTTGGTCACTTCACTTATCGTAACTATATTAATACCTACTTGTATTTGGGTAAGGTTAGTCCCGCTTTCTTTCACTTAACACGTCACACGACATGCCAATTCACCTTCCTTCTTGACTTTCTATTTCGACACATTTTTTTAATCATAATCGAATTGGTACCGACTAACTCATCAAAGAGTTTAATCTCCTCTTTCCGGTTATGAGATGTCGACAGACTAATGCGCTCGATTGTTGGCTTCTTGATGCTGCGAGGGTCAGTATTAGATTCGATGGCTTTAAATTTCTCGGGGGACCGGTCTTCCCTGTTTACTAATCGCCACACAGTCCTTTATTTGCTTTCCTCGAGGTTTGTCTACCTAGCACATGTTTCATGCAATCATCTTTTCGTCTCGTTCTTATAGCCTCGACCATGTGCTTACCTAGTGCTTTGACCATTGCCCAATTGGGTTGGACACTCGAGTTCTCTACCCCGTGATCTTGAGGTGGTAAACCTGGTTCACACAAAGGGTGCCTTTGTTTTTTGCTTAAGTCCTCACACAACTATTGGTGAGAGCTGTATTGATTCAGGGGGTTCCCCTACAGTTCATAACTTGCACTCCTCAACACTTGAGCTTCCTGTTGAAGGCATCTCATACTATTGAAATCCTTATCATCCATTGAGGGGCCTCTTGGGCATTCTTCAAAATATGGGGGCCTCTTGAACCTCTCTTGGTATGATAAATAGGCTCGATCGAGTTGTTGTAGCCTTATAGAAGTTATCCTTTGTTGCCAATCGATTCCCGATGAGGCTTCTCATATAAGCCTTCCATCAGGATCTCGGGTTGCTGGTTATCAAGATGAATCGCTACTCGACCTTGCCCCCAATTCTTCTCGGGTTTTCTGGTGTAGAGTCATCGAGTTTTCTCTCTTTAAACCATTCTCTGGTGTTATGCCTTGACCTTCTTTCTAATTGACCTTGTTAGACCATTATTCGGAAGGTTGTAACAATTACCTTAGTCGATTTATCGAATGCATCGAGTTCGCTATCAGATGCTCAAGGCTTCTCGCACCATGTTTTTCCATGAAAGGGATCACTCATATTTTCCAAGGTGCTGAGTCTTTCTCTCCCTCGAAGTGATCATCCACTATGGTCGTCAACCTCTGTTTTAGGAAAAATCTCTTCTTCCACGTTTTGCCCTAAGTTTGGGTAACCCGAATAACTGGGACAGGTTCAGTATATGCCTCGACAAAGAAGACTTTTCATAGACTTCAAAGGGAAGAAACGAGAAAAATCAAACTTTGTTGATAAAACAATTGATAGCATAGTATAAGTGTCTTGCTCAACTCAAGGAGTCACTTCTCTTTTTAGAGTTTTACTACTTGATATCGAACAAATTAATGGTAAAACCAAAGAATGAACTAAATTCAATCCTCTCAAATTGAATTACAGACTAATTTACGTTGCTCATACTCCTAAGATACAAATAAAATTTGATGATGATGTTGGATCATTTCTTCTTCCATTTCTCGCTTATTTATATCAAGTTGTGGTAATTGTAAGTCCTTCACATCTCTGGGTAGTTACTTTCCACTTCTCAATATTTTTCGTTGTCACAATCACTTTATTTATTCTTTATTGTGGCAATGAATGCCCGTCGTGGGGTGTGTAGCAGTCATACTTCACTTGTTTTGTGTAAGTGATGACCTGCATGTTCATTACATGTCATATATCAAGACACATGTCTTAACTCTAGCTTCACAACTTTGTTGGGAGTGTGTCGCGTGTCTCTATTTCGTGTATGTGTTCTTAGGTTAAATAAAATCCACGCGTCATCCATCAGTAGGCAGATTTTTAGGAAGGTGCCAACAAGAACCAAGCTAAGTTAAGATTTTTAGGGCTGATAGCACTTTGGGGCACACTAGGCTGTATTGCCTATTTGCCTTCAACATGTAATATATATCGTTATTATTGTAGGGAAACAATCCCAAAAACCTGTTTGAGGATGAAATTTACATATCATTATGTGTTTAAATATCATACATGGAGTTTGGAAATATTGTATAGTCGTATCTCTCAAGCAAGAACTATGAACATATCATCCACCCTTGCGTATTTGAATCACTTTCCATGTGGAATAAAATTTTGGATTATGAATCTCTCTCTCTCCAACGCACACACATATCGTTGCGTTGCAATATTTTCCTATCTGAATCCAATTTGAATATTCTCAATCCATCAAAACCTGAATGCGATGTCAAGTAGAAGCTGATTTAGAAAAACAGAGCTTAAAGTTTTCCTCAGCTGACATCAGGGTAGAAAGGATGCTTTAAAGACGGCTTAGGTTGGCAATTGTCCCCATTGGCCAGTCTACCATAGTGTTGCCAATGGGCAAGGATCTGCTCGGCCCAAGCCCATTGGACATGCCCATTGCATGCGACAACTCTTCACAAGGCATAAATCTTCGCTCTTAAATAGATATGTTCATGTTGATATTATAAACTTAGGAACTTTCAACCAATTTATTTTCTATTCTTCTTATGCCTTCCATGGAGGAAGGATTGTGTCCGCTTCTCTTAAAAACACAAACCTCTGCTGGCATCAAGGAAGCGGACACAATGGCACCGAAAAGTGATTTACACTTTTTTGGGGGGTGCTTATCACTTTTCGGCACTGATGTGTCCAGCCCCTGACGCCAAGCAGAGGTTAGCGGTTCTTAAGGGAGGTGGACACATTCCTTTGCACTGCCATGTGGTGCAAGAATCCCAGTAAAGTGGGCTTTGCATGGGTGGCAGCACAACGAGCGGTCAGCCTAGCACTTGGAGCGAGCAGCCCAGCAGTGTCGTGGCTTGGCATAAGCAACCTTCAAAGTGAAAGTTCCACCTAAATTGCCTGTTGACCTAATGCATTCATAAGAAGGACAACCCTAAGAAAGATGTGGAGTTGCCCTAAGATTGCCTTGAAAAGAATACAAATATGTCAAGAAGTGGTCAATCTTGGGCTGGGCCACCCTGAGCCCAGCCAGTCCATTGCTAAGTTACCAGGCCTGACTCGAAGTTATATAGTTATGCTTATAGCTAGATGATTTATGTTATTAGGCATAGTTGATATAAACTATTTATCATTCAGCATATTTTCTATATGATTAAATTTTTTTTATTGTTATTATTATTATTATTATATTTAATAGTATACATATTATTAGACTAATTTTTCATAGGCATTTTGGGATTTTTGTCTTGTCATTGTGAATAAGGAAAATTATTCATGAATGAGCGTGAGGGTCATTTGTAAATCGGATTCATTATTCATGTTAAGGGTACTTTGATAAATTTACTTATATTTGTGAATTTTGTTTTAACAAGACTGTCATTCCTCTCCTCTTCTCATCTGAAGCTCTTTGGAAGTTTTTCCTTCGTTGTGGATATGAAGAGAATGGGATTCATTATTCGTGTTAGGGGTGTTATAGTAAATTCACTAATATTTACAAATTTTTGATTCAATAAGATTGTTATTCCCCTCCTCTTCTCATCTAAAGCTCTTCGAAGGCTTTTTCTTCGATGTGAATGTGAAGAGTCAAGGAAC
>JAOXJP010088361.1:0-14761 GCA_025762735.1 Platanus orientalis | reverse complement strand
TGACTAAACCTGTACTAGAAGGTGTCCAAATACAACTCTTGACCATCAACTCTCAAAATAGGAATTAATCTTTTAAGATATAGCTGGCTAAAATTGGTTAAGGAAAACACTGTTGGCGGGCTGGGCTAAGCTGGATTGAGCAAGGCTGAGCTAGGCTAAGCTAGACTGTGCGGCATGCTGTTGGGCAGAGTAGGGCTGGGCAGCAGGCTGCATTGAGTAGGGCTGGGCGGCAGGCTGCTGGGCAGAGCTAGGCTAAGCTGGGTAGGGTTGAGCTTTTTTAACCTAAAAATACACTAAAAGCACCAAATCTTTCAACGGACCACACTTGTTAGATAATTCAATAATTTAACACAATAAACTTAAAAAATATCAACAAATGTAAATAATTAACTCCTGTTTAGAGTGCATTTTCATGCCCTAATCAATCGCCTTTCTTGCTATACCATTACTACCGTTGTTGGTCACGTTGAAGAACCATAAAATGGTATCACCCGTGGTCGGATGCGTTGATCTCGTGAAGAGAAAAGCGGGAGTGGGGGCATTATGGAGAAAGATTTTTAGAATGAGGAGAGAAGGGGGACATGGAAGTGAAAGAGGAAGGGGAATGGAGGAATCGAGAGGAGGAAACATGTAGAAAGAGGGGAAAATAATGGAAGAAAACAAAAAAAGGAAGAAAAGAAAAAAAACGAGACACCACCCACATGTTGTTAAACAATGGGGGTTTAAGGCACTGTAGTAGCTCGTACCTCCTCAAATTTTGCCCTGGGTTGTTATAGCATGAACAAAACACACACACACACACACACACACACACACACACATGTATGTATGTTTTGATCTTTTAACATGTTTTTTTTTCCCTTTAAACATGGGTTTATTGATTTCACATCATGTCCAGCCTAAATGGACAGGAACCACTCCGGTCTCTGCTTAGGATGTGACATGATGTCTGACAAAGAGTGCATTAATAAGTACATAATTCCTTATCCATTCTATATTTATCGTAATACTCTCATTTGACCCATGTGTATTGACTCAAACACCCTTTGTCAGGACATACGTCATGCACTGATTGGTAATGGAGTGATATCTATCCATTCAAATCGGAAGTGATTTAAAATCAATTTAATTAAGGGTGCCAACGAACTTTGCCCAGTTTAACTCGGGCTTGTCACATGAAGGTAAATCTTAGGCTTAGCTAAACCTTGGCTTAGGCTTGTGATAAGCCTGAGGTGGTGAGGTCAGGCTTGACTTGCCAGCCAAAAGATAAAGGCCAAACATTCTAATGGCTTGTTAGCCTAATTTGTCTCATTTGAACATTGGGCCTAGGCATTTTAATTTGGGCTGGGCATGGGTTGACTTCGGCCGAGCCCAGCCCGGCCGGATTGACACCCCTACTTAGGTTTTATGTCCTTTTAGGTTTCATGCTATAAAAAACCACAGCAGAATTTGCCACAGCTGACACTGTAGTTTCTTATTTATTTCTTTATGTAAAGGGTTTGTGGCATACGATCTCGGATCGCTATCTGACCCCCAAAAAGACATTGATTAGTATACGGACTGTGATCTCTAGATTGAGATTGTGTTTCAGTCCAATTCCGATTTGAACACGGCTTTTGAACTATAAAAGACGCAAACTTGCTTCTTTCGGCGAAGGGAAAGAAGACGTTGGAGACCGAAGGAGCGGTCTTCTTCATTTCTCGCTTTCGATGCTCCTTTCCTCCTTCTCATAAACCCTAATTTTATTCCCAGAATACGAGGCCGAGAATACAGGCCAATCAGCACTCATTAGCGTCAATGGCGAGGGCTTTGAACAGAGACGACAGTGAAGATGAAGAGAAGCTATCCGGCAGTGACAAAGACGAAGCTATCGATGAAGACATGGAAGCCCTTAGAAGGGCTTGCATCTTAACCGGAACAAATCCCAATGAAATCGAACATGCCTCCGTCACTGCTGCTGCCGCCTCCGATTCTGAAGGCGACAGCAGTGAAATCGATGATCTTGAGCTGTTTCGAAGCATACAACAGCGGTTCTCACTTCCTCCGGTCGATAATCCACCGCTCGTTTTGAAACCTCTGGGCTCTCTCCCGCCGATTGCTTCGGACGATGACGAAGACGATTTTGAAACCCTTCGTGCGATTCAGAGGCGGTTTGCCAAGTACGATAACAGTAAGTTTTTCGAATCCTTTTTTTTTTTTTTGGTGCTTGTTTGGTTGAATGTTAATTTTGAGGATTTTTTATTGTTTATTTAATAATTTGATTCAAGGGGAACTAGGATATATGTATATATATATTTGTTTGAAAAACCACAGAAGGGATAGCTGGAGTGATTTGATTATTTGCTGCTTCCATAAGATTTATTGGGGCATAACTACGTATAAAAAAAATGGGGCATAACTGGACCAAATTCCTTTAATACTTGACTAAAACTCTGAATGTTGTCTCAAGATGGCATGTTAGAGGATCACAATTTATAATGGTTTGGTCTTTAGCGTTGTCATTAGTCACTTCCACTCATTAGTTTCTTATCAGAGCTCTGAATATCTTGATTGACATATGTTGGAAAGAAATATTGTAAAGATTGTGGAAACTTAGGAAACATCTTTTACTCTAAACTGCTTAAATCGTATGATAACAAATAGATTCATTCGGAATGATAACTTATTTTAATGCATAATAATTGTTAATTTTATGCATAATACACTTGTATTATAATATTCTTAATAAATGCACATGCATTCATTAATATTTTGATACATGATAATTGGCAAATAAATTATAAACTAACTGGATAAGCATAAGAGAACAAGTAAATTCTATTCCTCTTTTCGTTTCTTCTCTTCTCCTTCTTCCTCACCTTCCATTATTATTATTATTATTTCCCTTGGAATTTACCCTTTTCCTATGCTTTTTGAGCATGTTGACACAATGTTGATGTTATGCTGGAATAATAATACAATATGAGAGTGTAATATTAACTTGATACGTAGTCATTGTACATCATGGCGACCGAAAAATTGAAGTTTTATAATATAGTCATTGTTTCGTATCGGTTCTAGTCTACATGGACATATTTTAGGTGACATATATGACATCTCCAGACATTTGAAGTGTGCTTAGAGGGCGTGTCACTGACAATTTTTTCCCTGCACATTATTTTGGATCAGCATTAATCATCAGATTCTTACACCCAAATCTATGGTTCTTACTATGATTTTTTTGGTCACAATGTAGGTCGGTTTTACATGATCTTTAGAGGGTATAATTCACTGATTTCTCCCTCCTTATCACATAATTTTTATCTGGCCTTAGTCATTAGATTCATTCACCCAGATCTGTGGTTCTGAAAACTGCTTTCTGAGATGGATTTGTGTGTCATTATGTCTTGAACGAGAAGGACTTTACTGGAGTAATGTGGTTTGCTTCAGCCTTCATGCCATCGCAATACACATTAACAGTTAAAAAAAATGATTTCAGTTCTATTTACAATTTTCCCGTTGAATTATAATCCTCTGAAATGGCTGGATGATCCAACTTTCAGGTCAATATGAGAAGTTCTTGGTGATCCTCTTTTGTACAAATATGATCTTGCGGACTAGTTTGGCCATGTTAATGAGTATTCGCATCTCTGCTTACATGTTTGTATCCATGTGGACGCTTGAATCCGTGCCTTTCTCCAGGTAAATCATAATCTGCAGTTCTTCCTCGAATCTAGATTTTATTTTTGGGGAATATTCACGATTTTGTTAGAATGGAAAAAAGAAGAAAAAAAGAGATTGTACAAGGTGGTCTGTAATAAAACCCAAGTATCAAAAGAAACAGAAAAGAGAATCACTACACTGTGAGTGCTCGTACTGCATAAAACTCCACAGTCAGGACTCCTCCCCTGGTCTGGTAACCAACTCTTATTCCTCTTCCGATTAGCCCAACTTGAAGGATTTCAAATTACGCAGAAATTTTTGTGCTAACTGCAGACTGATTGTATTGTACTAGAATATCTAACTATATGTGGATTACCAAAGCATATGTTTTGTTAGTGTCAGTATTAGTTGGACTTGGTTCAGTTTTGCCCCTTTTTTCATTTTCTATGATCAATAGTTAAGCTTGCCACTGGAAATATATGCAGCTCTAGTTCATATATAATAAGTTAAATGCATACTGAGGCATATGGAATTGCTGATTTTCTTGAGTGTAACTTCAATTTTATTTCCATCTCGCATTCTAGTTAGTGGTATAATAATGTTCACCCTGGAAAGTCCGAAGATTTTACATTCATTTTATTCATAAATAAATGCAGATGCTCTAAAGGGAACGGAGAACTATGTACATAAACCTGACACTAGCATAGCATCAGAGCAGGGAACTCCCAGCATTTTGTCTTTGAACAATAATGATGGTGAGGATTTTGGCAGTGAGTTTCCAGATTCTGAAGATGCTTGTAACACCTACCCAACTTTGGAATCTTTGGGTGACACAAATCCTGGGAGTCCGCCATTGGTTTCCATTGAGTGCCATCAACCGGAGGCTCTTAAGTTATCTACGTCACCACTGAAGCGTTCTAGCTTACCTGAGTCTGGACAAGTGTTCATTGATGCCATTAAGAAGAACAGGTCATGTCAGAAATTTATTAGGAGCAAGCTGATACAGATTGAAGCAAGGATTGAGGAGAATAAAAAACTGAAGGAACGTATCAAAGCTCTTAAGGACTTCCAGGTTTCATGCAGAAGAAGAATTGGACGAGCTTTAAACTGGAAGAAGGATGCTTATGTCCTGTTAATCTCGGTTCCTAAGTCCAGGAATTCCCAAGCTTTAAAGGTCCAATTCTTTTCTTTCTTATCATTTTGTTGTACTGTTCCAGTTTTCTCAAGTAATGTTTCAATGGGTTTCCATGAACAGTTTTGGTGTCTGCAGTTTAGATTTAAATTTCTTTTTCTTTAATTATAATGCATGCATTATGTAAAAATTTAGGAGAGTTATCACACATATGGGGTGTCATTATCAATTGTTTATATAATTCATTGTCTTGTATGAGTACTCTTTGCAACATCTAGTCACTGATGGCACTCAATGGAGTGTGAAATATCTTGATGCTCTATGTTGCCTTTCTGTTGGACAATCCTAGACTTGGATTGCAAAGTTGAGATGTCCTAACGTGTATGTGTTTCACTGTTACTATACCACCTTGAAAATGGATACTTTTTTATTATTTTTTTTCTAACGTGAAGAAATCCATCTGTCTTTTTGCTTTGTCCTCTTTCTTATTGGAATTTATCAATTTGAGACCCTAGTAATTTCAGTTATTATTTAATGGAGTAGTACTCTGGTGCATAGGTCTTTTTATGCATCTACTCATATGGTGCATACCAGGCATACATGAAGTGTTTACATAGTGCATGTATTATTTCATGTGCATGCTTTCACAGCAACATTCCGATGACATTTTGAGATGGGTCCTCACTCATAAAACTTTGCAAGTCTGATTAAAAATCTTAAGAGGGGTCCCATACTTGCTATGGTCTCCACTCTCAAGTGGAACAAATTAAAAAAAAATAAAAAATCTGTAAACACTATTTTTCCCATTATTCTCACATGCTTTAAACATAAATCTTGATCTTGAGAGATGGTGTTGGCGGCAGTGGTGGACAGATCAAGTTACTTTCACACATTAGACTTCCTAATAAAAACAAAACTAGAAAATAGTTATTTTTTGTTACAAACTGATACCCTGCTAGTATTTTGGCTATAATTTTTTTTTTTTTTTTTAATTTTAAAAATCCTATCAGATTTGCAAGATATTGGGCATGTTAGAAGGGTAACCAAATAACCTTTTCAAATGACACCAAAATCAAGTTAAATGAGTAAGTTTTGACTCACCAAAACAAGACCTAAAGAAAAGTGACCGAAATAGATATTTCTCTTTTCTAAAAATTAAATAAAATTTATTCGACTTGAAAATAAACTAAACCCCCAACCTAATTGACAAAAATAAAGCCTAGAACAAAATGAAACTGCTCAAATTAGCATAGCCCATCAAATTTGAGTATGGGTTGATTGCGTCCTGCATCAGCAATCAACTAGCGACTAGTTGATTGGTTGAAGACTAGTCCATCGCCTAGCATATATCAACTATCTTTACCTTAATGCAGTCAATTAGGTCTTAGCTGGTTAAGTCAATTGACTAGTCATTACCTAGCACAATTTAACTGCACTGATATGGATCATAGGGGGAGGGTTTGTTTTGATGGAAGAGAGGGTGGTGAGGAGGGTTTTGGTGGTTTCCTATTTGAGGTTGGGGGGCTTTTGTTGTGGCTTGTGTGCCACTGTGTTTGAGGCCAGGTTTGGGTTGGAGGGGGGATTAGTTGCTGCCCCTTGTCAACCTATTTTTATTTCCTTTTTTCTTTTCTCTTTTTTTGGAGCTTGTCTTGTCTTGAACTTCATTTTTTTTTAATAAAAATTGTCATCAATAATGATGCGGAACGAGATGCGGAATGATGGGAAACAACTTTGAATAAATAAAGAATAACTCAAGAATTAAAATCTGGAATTTTCAAGCAAGGGGCAAATCTGTAATTTTTCAGCAAGTTGGTAAAATTATGAAAATACCACTGGCGGGTGTCTGAAAATTCTGAAACTTTAGGGTTATGTCCTGCAGGTATTCAGGGTTCTCTAGTAAAAAATTCACAAATTTCTGAGCCGTCTAGCTATTTTTCCTAGAAAATCCCCAAATATGCTCTGCCCGAATTCAATAGAAAACCAATTGAATTACAGTCAAACTTTCAAAGTGCTATTCAGACCTTTTTAAGTAGACTTAAAGACCTCTAGAAAAGTGTAGAATTTACTCCAATAGCATGCTCCAAAGTATGAAGAAAAAAAACACAAAATCTGCTGCAATATGAGGTACCGCCAGCTACTATGTAAGCAGTCCCCTATTTATTAGGGAGTGGTTTTATGAGAGAGAAAATACCTCTAGTAGGGTTGCCTAAGGGTTATAGATGCCCTTGTGGAAGGGTTTGAACGAAGGTGCAAGGATTAGTGAATGGTGATGAGATGATTCAATGGAGGTTAGGTTGAAGTTGCAGAAAATTTGTAGAAGAACATGATGAAATAATAAGAGAAAAGAGAAGAAGGTGGAAGAGAAGAAGATGAAGGAGATTGAATAAAGAAGAGATTTCTCTTATCTAGAGAACTCGTGAGGGAGAAAGACCAGCCCACGCATGGGGTTCTAAAAAACCAATTTCTTTTTATTCAAAAACTGTTGCAGTTGTTACATCACTAGGGTTATAAACCCTCATAATAAAATTTAGACTAAAACACCCAAAATGCCCCCCTAAAGGACTCACACAACCAACACTAATTGCCCCTAGTTTCTTCTTAAAAATAACATAAAAAAATCTCTAAAATACCCTTAAACAGTCCTACTTAATAATCCATTACTCTGTGACTGTTAAAAGCCCTATTACATGCTGAAATTAAAATAAAAAAGACCCTAAAACATTCCCTATCATGGACACTTGTCCACTTTCTTCCTTGGTAGAACTTGGGCTTAGGCTTCCAAAGATGGTACTTCTTCTCCAAGTAATGTAAAGCTGCTGCATCAAATAAGACCCAGGTTATGGCAATGTTTGCCTCCATTATGCCATATTTTGTAGATCAGAAAATCAGACAGGCTTATCCGACCTATTTGATTGACATTTAAATAATAGCAGACACAAAAACTTATCACTAACGATCATAATAATGTTCACCGTTTAGATGATTTCGTTTACCCATCATTCAACATTTTATCATAATATAGTTTTTGCAAGGGTACAGCACTACAACATTTGAAAAAAGGTCTTTCTGTTTTGTCTGATAAATTCTATGTTTGTCCAACTATGCTTCTGTTTTAGCAGCATGTGCATAAAATGTGGGTGAATTTGCTTAGTTGTAGCGGTTCTTCTAGCATTAAATGCTGATGAATTGGTTTGATACTTTCTATGTTTGTTCACCTCCACCTCATTGCTTGGTTATGTGTGTGTGTGTTTTAGTTGCACTTTCTTGTGGATTATACATCTCACTCTCATGGTTCTGACTGTAGCATGGATTGCGCCTTATAGAAGTGGTGCCTTATAGAAGTGGTGACGTTGTTTTAGTGTTATACTTGCCATTATATTATTTGATGTCTAATGGATTATTTTCATGTCATAGTGTGTTAGTTGAGGAAGCATTCATGTTATCTGCAGGTCAATGACAAGAAGGTTTCTGCCTTAAATTTTGGCCCAGCCGAGAATTCTCATGTTGCCAATTATAGGATGGTGTTGACAAATCTATTTCCACTTTCCCTGGCTCGGCAACCTTGGTTAAAGGCGGAGAAGGAAAATCTTGCAAAGGGCATAAAACAACAAATTCAAGAAATGTTGTTTGAAAAATCATTGGTGCTCTATAGGTATATTCTATTTTGATTGTGTCTCTTATTAATCTTGGTCCTTGAGCGTCTGTTACCTTATGCAAGTTTCCTTGACAGTGGTTCAGAAGGATCTTCTGGAGATTCAAATGCCGTTGATAACATTATTGCATCAATCACGGATCTCGAAATCACCCCTGAAAATGTTAGATCTTTTATGCCTAAGGTTGATTGGGAGCGGTTGGCTTCTATGTATGTCACGGGTCGTTCTGGTGCAGAATGTGAAGCAAGGTAACCATTTGCTTCACTGAAAACTAATTTTAATTATCTATTTTCTGCTCATCTGAATCTTTGATGTGTATTATGGTGTGTTAGTCTGAATTTCTGAGCTATCACTCCACTAGCACTATTTCCTTACATTACTAATTCAGATATTAGTTTAGTACCAATTCTTGTGGAGAATTTGTCACACTACTAAAGAAATGTGTCTATTTTTCCTGCATGCTTTCATTTAATTTTTTAGACAAATAAAATCTTCACTGTTGGCTATCAAAAAAAAAAGACATAATCTGGATCTGATTGTCACTTGTTAGAGTTTTTTTTTTAATTATTTTTTTTGGTAAAGCTGCTCTGTGTTATCTGCTTTTGTAGGCTCTGGTTTGAATTTATCTTATTTTATGCTATGTATCATTTGTTTTTTTCCCTCAATTTATCTTGATCGGCCTCAGATCAAGACCTGGACCAATCCGGGCAATCTAGACCCCATAATCGGATCGGCTGAGTTTTGAAACCATGTATTGTCTTTACCTTTGTATTTACTAGAAAACTGCAGCTAGTAAATGCTTTAATAAAAATGAAATATTTTTTTTATCAATAAAGAAATTTTATTAAGGAAAATAGACATGAAAGAATTGGTTTCCGTAGTTTGTTTTAGAGTAAAATTTATTTTATCTGCCTCTAATCATTTAATAAACTTTAATATCCCAAAATAATAATTAATGAAGAATTTTCATAAGATGTACGCATGTAGAATTAATTACCAAATAAATGAATAAGTACTATTTGCTTTAAATATCTATATACTTATTTTTAGAGAAGCCACCTACACCTACTTTGGGCTGTATGTTGATCAGTGCTACGGGCCTCCTTGGTTAATTTAAAATCAAGGGATATAACTGTAAAACAGTTTTGATCTTCAAAGCATCCTGCAACATGTAGGATTGGAATTCTTTTTGATAAGTAAAAGAGAGATTATATTGCAACCGGGGATGAGGGAATCCCAACCCCATATAGGAGAGGTTGCCCATCCCCCACCCGAACACAACATTACGGCATTAACTTAATTGGATTATGTTTGCCCATCCCCTTTTCAGATCACTCATGCTAATGTTCTCCTAATCATTGAGCGTCCATAAACAACACCATTACTTATAGAAAAAAAACCATTACTTAGCTCTATGGGTCACTTTTTCAGCTGCTTCTGATCTGATTAGTTTTGGAATGTTCTCAACAATCACCACTAGGACACTTGCCATAGAGTAGGGGTGTCAACAAGCCGAGCTTTGCCCAGCTCAGCTCAGGCTTGTCACACAATGACCAAGCTCAGGCTCGGCTCAGGCTCCTGATGAGCCTGAGGGTTGAGCTCGGCAGCACATGGGTCAAATGAGAAGTTGACACGTGTATTTTAAAGGGTTTAAAAATAAACTGTTCAAATAAAAATAAGTACATGAAAAGAGCGATTCAAACGCATGTAAGTAGGTGCCTGAAAAGGTCTTCAGTAGGTAACTGAAAAATAAGACCAATTCAAAAGTTGTCCATTCTGGTTTTATTTCTTTTTTGGTACAGAGTACAAAACCCCAAATAGTTGGGATAAGGCTGTTTGTTGTTGTTGTTGTTAGTACAGAGTACAAAAAGCTGCACTTCATGCATCAGGTCTGATTGATTCATGTTATGGTACACAATACACATTACACATTAAAGTATTATGTTTATATAATATAGTAGATGTGAAATTGATCAAATCAATAGCTATTTAAACGAGCTGAGCTTTTAGTGAGCTGAGCCTAGTAAAGCTCGGCTCAGGCTCACTTAGCTAAACAAGCCCAGTTGGAGGCTTAGGCTCGGTTCATGACGAGCTGAGCCGAGCCAGCTCGGCTCATTGACAGCCCTACCATAGAGTTTTTCCTCTCAGTCAGAACAAGAAGTTCTCCAACTGTCTACCATGTCCTTTAGATTTTTAGGCATCACCCAAGACATCCCAAAATCTGCCAAGATTGCTTTCATAACTTCTGAAGCAAAAATGTAATGGATAAGAAGATGGGATGTATTCCTCATCTTGCAAATAAAGCAAGCACACATTTGGCAACATGTGGCCTCTTTCAACCAAGCTATTAGGGATGCAAATTATCTGGATACATATCCGATTCGGCTCATGTCCAGTCCGTTTAAAGCAAATACGGAGCAACATATATCCGGTTCATTCAAATATTCATCCTTTTAAAAAAAATTCGTTTTATGGATTGGATACACACACACACACACACACACATATATATATATATATATATGGGCTGCAAATTATTCGGTTTAAAATTTGTATCCGGTCCGTTTCTGGCCTATCTGAAAATACGGACCAATGGATATCTGATCCATTTAAATATCCATCTGGTTATAAAGTATCTGCTAGATATAGACATTTATTATTTTAACTGATCAGATACGGATATGGCTATATCCAGTCCATTTGCAGCCTTATAAGCTGTTGGCCATATAAAGAATTGGACCTTTGAAGGAGTCGGATGGGCATATATCTTTCCAAGGGAAATTCGAGATCACATAAGGTGTCAAATCACTCTTGTAGCAAGATTCGTCCAAGAAAATTCCTTAGGATAGCTTCGCCTATCTTCTCCTATCCTCATTGGTGGTCCTCAATTGAGAGTTTCCTAAATTGCTAAGGAGATTAGCCATAGGTTCAATTTCCCAATTGTTAGATCTCTCCTAAGCTGAGGGGACTATTTTGGCTCTCCCCTATTAGAAGACAAATACTCCACTATCGTGGCTATATCTTATTCCTAGCCATTCTGAAAATCTTCGGAAACTCTCACCTCAAGGAGGTATCGGTGCACCACCTATCCTCTCAAAAAGCATATGAGATCCACTACCACATCAATGCGGATGCCTTTTATTAACAAAGCTAGGTGGGACTTGGACATGATACCCTTCCACACAATTCTATTGTAAGGTATTGAGCTTTCCCAAATATTTGCCAGACCATAGTTGGCTTTCAGTAATTCTTTTCTACAAGCATCATTCTTCTTCCTTGAACCTCCACAACCATTTAGAAAAGGATTTTTTGGATGAAGTTAATATGTTTGATATCCACTGACGAGGAAACTCTTTAATGGATGGAGTAGTACAAGCCTTTATGGAAGCCTAAGATCAAATGCATGGGAGCAAAAAAGAAGACATGATGCTTTCCACTATTTTAGTCTTTAAATTTTATATTTTTGGATTATGTTTTTAGTAGTTTTAGTGAGTTATTTGATGTAATAAGACCATATGAGCCATGGAAAGGGGATTAAGTATAAATTGAGTTAGGAGTAGTTTTTTATGAGTTTTTTAATAGTTTTTATGCACTTCATTAAGTGCTGGCCATGATACGGACATCCAAGCTGAAGTGGGGCCCACGTGATATGTGGGTGGGACCTACACGTGTGATCCTTGTGGTAGCCAAGAGTGGGACGTATAGAGCATCTTAGATTTGATTTAATTAGTATTTTATTAGGATTTAATGTTAGACATCATCTTTTATTTCTTTTGAATTTATTTTAGAGTCCCAGTTATGAGTTTTCAAATTAAAGTTATAATCCCGTTTTTCCTCTTTAGGCCATATTTTGGAGGGACAAAACTCATCCGTTTGGGCTGATTTGTGCCTTTTGAAAGGTTATTTAGTTACCTTTCCAACGAGACCAAGATCTTGAGAATCCGATGTGATTTGAGAAAGTTATTGCCAAAATTCTGCAAGTGTCACTTAAAACCGGGATTTAGTTATTTTAAAGCTTATTTTTTTAAGAAGTTTAATTAAAGTGAGATTTGGAAAGATTGACCTGTAAAGTCTATATATATGCTTGTAACCCATAACTTTAGGAATGAAATTGATGAATAAAGAATTTTTTGCTTTCTAGTTCTTGGCTAGTGTGTTCTTCTTTTGTGAAGTCTAAAAACCAGGAGTGATCTTCCCCAAAGATGGATTCCTTGGGTTTATTTGAGCTTGGTGGAGGCCAAGATCCCCTGTTTTGGGTTTGAAAATCTTCAAATGGTCTTTATCTTTTCTTGTTTCCACTACATCATTTTGGGTTTTATTGATATTCTTGACTATCATTCTGTATCAACTTTGGTATCATTTCTATTGTGCTGCATCACTATACAGCCCTATTATTAGGGTGTTTTGGTCATTATTTTGTGATAGGCTTATAAAAGCCTAAAGGGAGGACTCTATGATCAATTTTTGGGTTTTGAAATAAAGAAAGTTGGTTTTGGAGCTCGTGGAGCTGATCTTCTCTCCTTATCTCTCACGTAAGTGATTTCTCTCTTATTTCTTTCTCTGTTATAATTAACTCTTTCTTGCACCCATGTCTTCTTCTTCTTCTCTTGTCTATTGCTTGATTTCTTTTGTTAATTATTCTACTTTCTGCACTGTTAGTTAATTTCTTGATAAAGATACAATCAAGATTCTATCTTGGTTGTGTTCTTGAAATCTGCAAATTCACCAGAGTCCCATATCTTTCATCTTCTTCATCTTCCCACCCTCTAAACCCTAGGTTCATCAAGATTTGCTAAAACCATCCAAGAACTCCCATAAGATCTGATCGGCCATCCAAGGAATATTATTTATTATTTATTATTTTAGTTTTATTTTCCTTCCAAATTTGAAAAACCCCTTTATTTTGGATTCTTTCGGTTAACCCTATTTCCCTTCTTCTTTCTTTCTTTATTTGTTTTTCTTTCTTTGATTTACTTCCCTACATCCTAGGGGATTCATGCGGCAGCCTTAGTGGGGCCCTGAGCCCACTTTAACCACTGATTTCCAAGTCCAAGACAAACCCATCGTTACCCCTTTCTTATTCTCTCTTTCTTCTGACGGTTAATCCTCTTCAACAACCCTTTTTCTTCTAATAGAACCCCACGGCCACATTCTTTTTTTTTTCTTCTTCTAATTTTCTTATTTCTTGATTTAAACATTCTTCTATTCCTTTCTTTAAATCAAGAATTTTGTTTCTTGCAATTTTTAATTTAATTTTGAGTTTTTGAATTGTTTAAAATAAATTCTTTTACTATCTTGATTCAAGAATCACTTTCTTTGCAATTTTGAATCATCTCATCACACTTATCCATTGTATGACCCTAGTTCTTCTAATATCCTACATCACCCACCCTACCCTGCTTTGGTTTACACACATTCCCCCATGCTACCAAATGATAGTCCTTCCTTCCCTGCCAAAACAGTCCCTCTAGATGTTTCAATAGCTTTTGCCATCAAAGTATTAATAACAAGTGGATACAAGAAATAAGTAGGAAAGCTGGCAAACACAGCCTTAATTTGGATTAGTTTCCCATCTTTTGAGAGGTACATCCCTTTCCAACCTGACAGGCTTCTTGAAATTCTTTCCGCCACTAGATTCCTTGTTTCTTTCCTTCTATTGGTATCACCCAAAGAAAGCCTGAGGTAGATAGGAAGAGAATCTTGTTTACAACCCAAGTTTTTTGTTAATGAATATAAAAAACATCTCTTATTCCGAAAAATGAGTCTTAGCAAAATTCAATTTTAGGCCAGACACTGCCTTAAAACACCTGAGAATGCACCTCGATAGTCTGGTGCTGGGAGTCTTTACAGAAAATTAGGTTGGCATTCACAAATTGGAGATGAATGACAACCTGCCCAGCCCTATTGTCATGGGGTTGACACCCAGATTTTTTTTTCTGTCCAACACACTGTGTCGACACTAAGTCTTCAGTCTATTCACACCCTACCTGTTTGTCTTATTCAACCACACCTCGTGCTGTTCCACTGCAGCTTGATATGGTTCCAAGTCAGTGCACACATCACCCACTTACACTGCCCCATAGTTGCAGGGAAACTTGACCTAGGGTGCGAAGCTCGCTTCCTGGGAAGCTCTTTGGGGAAGCTAATTCGATTTGGCTTCCCCAAGTATTATTTGCACACACAAAAATCCACTAGTTTAATTATTTCAGCAATTAACTAACCAAATACAAACAAATTTCATTATTTTAGCAATTTAGTAAGAAGGCTGTAAGTGATGCAAAATTCAAGGCATATGATGACCTTTATCATAAGTTAGGTACTAAGGAGGGTGAGA
>JAOXJP010088350.1:0-14761 GCA_025762735.1 Platanus orientalis | reverse complement strand
AACAAGAATAAAGGGAAGTAATATGTACAATTGTATATATACCTACTGACTGAACGTAGACCGCGTCTCAGCCCACGATCTACCTCTTCCTTCACCTAAAGATGCATATAATAAGATTATCTTAAAAAGACTTGAGACGTAAAATAATAGAAATATAGATATTTATGGACAAACATATAAGCTTTGTTTCTCTCTTATTGTTTAAAGTTTTTCTTTTCTCTAAATAGTTTAGGGTTTCTCTCTGTACTTATATTTAGCTTGAGCTTCGCCTAGAATAGTAGCATCAAGTTGTTTATGACTAAATTAAGAACTGCAAGTGCAATTATAAAAATAAATTATTAAATATGAGATTAGGTATGGTTAATGGTTTTTTAGAATCTTTAACAAAAAACTAAGGAGTGGGTGGGATCTGTGTGTGTGTGTGTGTGTGTTATAGGATTGAAACTCCCCTTTGATGCAAGTTTGTTCGGATGCAATAATAAACGTGGAATCAATAGTAAACAAGTAAAAAACCACAATAAAAATATTTACGTTAAAAATCCTAAAATTAGGAAAAACCACGGATCCACACAGAAAAAATGTTACTATAATAGAATATTACAAGCTACAAGCTTCTCTTTCACACACACATTTTATCACAACCCAAAACCTTGAGAAGAAATCATTTTTCTACCTCTTCTCTTACAACCCGGAGAAGAAACCATTCTCTCATTTTGAAGTAACATCTTCAATGAAAAAAAAAAAATTTCTCTTAGTTATAGCCACTTCTTTCACTCACCCTTGACTCTCCCATAACCCTAGACAAGCTTAAAAACAATATAGAGACTAAGTTCGATAAGACTCTTACCAAAATCTCACTTTTCAAAACTGAATCCACGCCACTAGACTAGCCCAGAATATCTAGATCGGTCCAAATGTGATATTCCCTCATTCTATGCAATCCAAAACTAATGTGGACCGGTCCAGGTGAAAGTCGGATTGGTCCTTCCAGTTTGATTGGTCTAGCTTCCCTTGGACTGGTCCAAACTGTCAACACCTATTTTCTTTATCCAATTTTTCTAAGCTATTCAACTTAGATCTTCTTGGTTCTTTCTTGGACATCTCTAATTAGTCTCTACACCTTAACAATCTCTTAGTTAGAGACTATTGGGTCTTCCATGGTAACTACCTTTTTCAATCGTATGACAAGACCTCTTCCATTCCATGACCTTCTGTAACTCTCATTATATTCAACCATGCCCCAACCTTGATCTCTTTTGGATCCATTTGACCAGACAAAAAGGCACCCTCAACAATTGTTATATTTTCTTTATTCTCCATCACCTCCAACATTTCACATTGAATTTGTTTTCACCTACGTATTTATCAAGACACCAACCTTGTGACATGTATACCACACTTCACCTTAGCTCTCATTCTGGAACTCACCTTAAAGATAAACATATACTTGTTTTTCTAAGTGAACTTTGTGTCATATACCTAAAATGCACCTCCACCTCAAACTTGAGACTTAACCCATTTACAAACACCATAAACATTCTTTGTAGCTTTCAACATCACCACTACACAAACCATCAAGTCAATTCAGTCCTAGCACCATCTGACTCAATCACGGTCAAACAATATGTGTAGTTGTCCTGAGTTAACTCAGCTAATGAACTCTAGAGAAGGAGCTCAATCTATCCTTCCTAATCACAAGAACCTCATCATTATCATCTGTCACCTAGAAACCCATAACACCCGTTTTCGCTTTAATTGAAAAAAAAAAAAAACCTACACCAACATTGGTAATTTTGTACACTTCATTTTAATTTTGTACACTTCATTTTAGGTTGCCTATCGAAGTCAAAGGAATACCATCAACTACCGTACTCTCACTCAGACAATACAATCCATCTCCACACATTTCTCCTTTCATTATGACTAAATAGTCTCATGTGATTTTCATAGCTCTACTTATAGTTGAATACCTATACTCCTTGGAGTCCAAACGACTTAGTGATATTAGATTCTTTCATATCTTTGAGACATATGTCATACCATCCAAAGTACAAACCACTCCATCAAACATCTTAATCTTCACTATTCCAACACTTGTGACATCATAATTGGACTTGTCACCCAAAGACAACACATGTTTTCTTTTCTTGGAACAAATGAAAATATTCATTCATAGAGCATATATGCAAGGCAACCTGAATCCAATATCCACTCATCCTGAGAAACAGTGTGTATATATTTAGAGACTATGAAAGTTTTTTCAAGATATTTCTTTCTTTTACGTCGCCACTGCCACAACACTAGGACTATCACCCTTATTCCCATTAACACATTACGGACAATCCCTCTTAATATGGTCAAACTCTTTGCAATAAAAATATTACACCCCACATTTTCCTCTAGACTTGGACCTACTACTCCCAAATCTCCTCGCAAAAAACCTTCTACTTACATTCAAAGCACTCTTGTTCACCGATGAATCAATCGAGAATTTCCTTTGAACTTTCTCACTAAGTATAACACTCACCACATCATCAAACTTAAGTGTGTCTGAACCCAATGAATTATTTAAAGTCATCACAAAATCATCCCATCCCTCTAGTAAATAGGATAACACCACCAAGGCCATAACTTTATCATAGAATTTTATACCTACCGAAGATAACTAAAAAGTTATCATGTTGGACTAATTTAGATGTTCAGAAACACTTTCTCCCTTACCCATACTTCTTCATCAGAAACACCATATTCAATGTCAATGGTTTCTCATATGTCCAAAACAAGATAGCCATGAGATTTTTTGTAGTTTCTTCCTTAGAAATATTAAAAGCAACTGATGATGATAAAGATAGAAAAATCGTACATATAGCTTTTCTGTCAAGCACCTCCTAGTCTAAATCAAACATCATCGCAGTCTTCTTCACTTTTCCTCTAAGCGGTTAAGAGATATTTTTCTAATAGAGATAATCTTGTATCTGCATCTTCTAGTATGTAAAATCTTAACCATTGAACTTTTCAATTATTGGCCTTCTAGAATCTTGCACCATTGTTTCCATTGTTCTCACTAGAATTAAAGCTCTTCCAAATCACAAACCTTGGATTCTAATGAACCACAAACCACAAATCTAGAACAGCTGAACCTAGAACCTATAACAACCACTATCCTCGCAATGAGGAACCTGGCCCTGATATCACTTGTTAGGATTAAAACTCCCCTTTGATGTCAGTTCATTGAGATGCAATAATAAATGCAAAATCAAAAGTAAGCAAACAAGAAACCACAACACAAATTTATGCTAAAAACCCCAAAATCAGAGAAAAACCACAGAGCTACACAAAAATAATTTTAGTATAATAGAAGATTACAAGATATAAGTTTCTTTCTCTCTCTCTCTCACACACACACTTTATTACAACCCAAAACCCTATGAAGAAACCATTTTTCTACCCTCTTCTCTCACAACCTAGAGAAGAAACTGTTCTCTCACCTTGAAGCAACCCCTTCTATGAGAAAACTCTTTCTCTCAGTTACAAACACATTCACTATTGGCACTTCTATAACCTTAGACGGACTTAAGAACAATATAAACTATAGAGACCGAGTTTGGTAGGATTTTTGTCGAAATCACACTTGCAAAAACTAAATTTGCACCGTTGGACCAGTCCAAAATACCTTGGATCAGTTTAGGTGTGATCTGCCCTCACTCTAGGTAGACCAGAACCAATGTGGACTAGTCCAGTGAAAGTTAGATTGGTTCAGCCAGTTGGATTGGTCCAGCTTCCCTTAGACCAGTCCAAACTATCAACACCTGTTTTTCTTGGCCATTTTCCTAAGCTCTCCAACTCTGATCTTCTTGGTACTTCAATGGACATCTCCAATCAGTCTCCACACCCCCCTCCCAACAATCTCTATGTGTGTGTGTGTGTGTGTGTGTCTAATAAGAAAGTTGTTTAGTTGTTTGCTTTGTTAGAGGTGAAGAGGGGTTTTGGACCCAAGTCTCTGGTATGAGGCCCCACAGACTTTATATATATATAAGAAGAGGATGTAGTGTTAATGAGGATGTAGGGTTAATTGGATGAAATTATATAATCTATTTTACCAAAAGAAAAAGAAAAAAATAACTCACATAATCTAGGCATTTAGTATTATTAATATATATTTGTGTGCTAAGTATTAAGGTGAGATGAAGGTAGATTTTCTTGATTATTTTTCAAGTGACTCTTCAAACGGAAAGACAAAGAGATAGTGAAAACAGAAGCGGGAGTATTGATTCTTTAATAAACATCTATTGCGAGAACTTCTTCTTCATCATACCACTCTTCGAAGTAACGGCTCTAAGGCTGTACAGAACTTTTGTAACGATTTCATCATCACAACTTCTCCGATTACACTGTCAAGAGGGAGAAATATTCATGTCACAACAATTCCCACCTAAATTATTAATTAAAAATCATCATAGGATATCATATTTTCACAAAAATAAATTGAGCAATTAAGATTTCAAAACTGATTGCACCTATGTATGCATACAATTACATAAAGGACATGAATATATATGTATGCACATGTGTGTGTATATATATATATATATATATATATATATATATATATATATATATATATATTCTCTTGAGGATCAAGACCGGTGATGAAAACATAAAAATCGTAAAGCTAATAACAAAGTGATGGTACTTATGAATATTTGGAAAAGACTAGATATTATCACAGCATAATAGATTTTCTATTCAAATTAGAAAAGAGAAAGAAACATCCAAGGAAAAAAATTAGTTGCCATGCCATAGAATGGACAAAACATATTTATGAGAACCCAATAAAAGGAAAGAGGCAATAAAGAGGTATGAAAATATGTACGACATCAGCTTATCAAATCAGGATAAAAAACAGAAAGAACAAAAAACAAAAACAAAAACCAATTCCTCTAAGTTGTACACAAGAACATGAGAAGAAGAATGGATTTCCTTTTGATAAAAAACGATACGAACGCTGCAAAAGAAGGGCTAGTTCTCATCCGTTTGGCCTCTGGCTCATCGGGTTCACGACGGGATTCATCAAAAAGCCGTTTGGCTGCCATTCTTACTACCAAATTGCAGAATAACTGTATAGATAGATAAGCTGCTGAAAATAAAAAAAGAAATTGGACCAAAGTTTGGGTAAGCGCAGATTGGTGCTCAGTTATCTAAAATGGTGCAAGAGAATTATATAAACTACAAGAAAGACATAAAAAAGTAAATAAGAGAAATTTCCTGGAACAGATTAGGAAATAGCTGGGCAGGAGTATGTGGCAAGGCAATGACCTAGGTTCATGATGCATTGTTCCCAACGTCGTCACGCGGAAATGTCAAACCTACTTATCTCTCTCTCTCTCTCTCACATATACACAAACTCGAACATCTTGACCATTCAAATGATATCAAGGGAAGTTGGAATGATTGACCAGTACCAACCAAGGCATGACACGTTTTCCAAAAAGGGTGTTTTGATAAATGTCTAAAGAAGGGGTGTATAATATTCCCATGTTAGGTCAACCCTATGTCTTTACCATAGGAGTTTGAATCACCCATAGGTTACGAAGCAAATGGTTGAGATAAAAATGCCTATGTAGTGTATATGGTGAGTTATAGACAGACGTGTTGCTTTGTGGTGTAAAAGGGTCCAAAAAAGTGTTCAGTTGAAAAAGTAGGTGTAAACACTTAAAATTTGTTTTAATTGTAGATATGGTCCTATACCCTCACAAATGTATACAAGAGGCCGAAAAATTAGATATGGACCTCACACTCATAATTAAGCCCAAATACATGGATAAGTCGGTTTAGGCCTAGTTCAGGTTTTTGAACAATGACTTATAAGACTATCAAGCCTATTTGTCTCAACTCATTAGCAAGCTCAAACAACTTGCATTGGACCAACATAAGAGAGCTTGGAATAAATTCAAATCTAGATTTTCTTGGGTAAAAAAGTAAAGTAATGCCACTCATAGAAGAAAAAATATTTCATAAAGTACCTTTCTCTCTAAACAAGGAAGAGACAACCACTCTTTTAGACTAGAAGAAGTAAGAGCTTCCAATTTACACTCAATCAAGGGTATGAAAAGATTCTAACCCTAAGTCTATAAATACACCCCTCTTAATAAAGAGATGACTTTTGGCAAAAGACTTCAGGTAAGAAGCTTTAGAGAGAATATGACTCTCAAAGCATCTCTAGAGCTCTCCAAAGGCTTGAAGGCTCAAGGCATATTTTTCAGTCTCTCCATCAACCACAGTTCATTGTAAGAGAGAAGAAGACTTCTTACATCTCATAAACACGCCATAAATTTAGCTCTAAGATTGAAATTCACTATGTTTCTCTCCTTTTCGGATAAAGCACGAAGCCCCGAGATGAAGTCAATTCATTCATGATCAAGCACAACTATACTCAGATCCAAGAAACACATTGTCAGGCCCTTAGATCTGGTTGACAAGAATCAGAAGTTTTACTTTTTTTGCAAAAGAGTGTAAAATCAAAGAGTTGTGTTCCATTCATTTTATCACAAATATTCATTTATTGAATTTGTTACATATTTTTTGTGTTACGGATTTACGCAAGAAATTTGTATCTACAGTAGGTGGTCAATAAAAGACATCAAATTCAAAAACACATCATGTGTAAATCAATAATACGCCTTTAGAGGTCTGTCTCAAAATAGAATAATTCTCCAGTTGGTTATTTCACTACAAGATATAATGAAGGTACAAATCTAATTTGTGACACAATGCCTGACCAATGTTATTTTTGTAATTTATTTATTTTTTTGGTTCATCTATTTTACATCTCTGGCCCACAAACCATTTTACCACCCAACCCACGCAGGTGCCCACGCACTCGTGGGTATATAGGGAATCTACTTCTAGACCTCCACCAAGAGAGGAGATACCTCAACCACCCAAACATGGAGCATTAGTGATGTTATTTTTGGTAATCTAATACTCACTTGTGCATGATATCTCTCTAGCATGCAATCCCTGAGGATTTGGTACAACCTCTTAAGGAATGCCTAAGGTCCACTCTGCATCAGGGGCGGACACATCAACATCAAAATGTGATAATCAACCCCCCCAAAAAAAAAAATAATAAGTGTAAATCACTTTTCTAACACTAATGTGTCCACCCCTTATGCAGGGCAGACCTTAGATGTTTTTAAGGGGTTATACGAAATCCCAACCACGTCTAGCCATACTGCATTTGAATTATCTCTGTTTCAAATTAATAGAAATACTCGTAGTTTGAATCAGCACAACACAATGACAATGGGTAATTTGCTAAATACCAAAGGATAGGAGTGGGCATTTCAAAAATACTGAGAGAATGAGTGTTCATGTGTATTTACCAAAATACCCTTATCAGGTTTTGTGTCATAGAATAATTCAAAACCAATATAGCAGTTTAAAATCAACCCCATCTACACAGTCCTCATTTAATCGCAACCCAATCAAATTTGAAAGTATTGGTTGATTTTTTCCAATAGGTGACAAGAAAAATAACTCAATCACGAGCACTCCTTATCTATTCCAAAATTGGTGCATTTCATGATTATTCATTGTTCATCAATCTGAATGATTTTGTTATAGGAAAACCCTTGGGTGGGTACATGATAAGTAAGGTTGTCAATTGGGCTGGACTGGCACGAAGCCTGACTTGACCAGCTTGAAAAATGGGCTAGCTAAGCAAGTTGAGGCTTAGGCTAGCCTGGGCCAGGTTCGGGCCCAAACGTGAGGCCCGAAATAATTTTTGGGTTGGGCTCGGGCCCAAATTGTTTCAGCCCAACACCCAACCTGGAGTAAAAAATATATAAACCTCGCCCAAAGCCTAGTCTGAAACCTGACATGTATATCTACCGTTGTTTCTTTTATTTTGTTGAATGGATCTGGAGACACCTTTTTTTACTAATTTTGTTCTTTTGTAATTAGCAGCATTGATTTCCTCTACTGAAAACCTTCTTCATTCAGGAGTTGGGATGCTTTGATTCATGTTCTGTAATCTTTTAGGTTTCTTCATTCATTAGTTAGGAGGGGCTAGCCCAAACTTGGTCCAAATTCAATAAAAATAAGACATTGGGATGTTAATTTCGGGCTAACCCAAATTTGGCCCTAACACAATCCAAAAATAAGACATGGGCTATTAATTTCAGGTTGCCCGAACTCGGCATGAAGCCCAAATAATTATATTGGGTTGGGATTTTATACTTTGGTCTAGGCTCAGGTTAACCCTTGCCCAGCCCAACCTAGCCCAATTGACAACCTTAATGATAAGAATGATAAAATCTCTTCTTTTTTTCTTTTAAGTATGGCCATTAGGGCCTAGTTCCACATCGGTGCCCCACACCTGCGTTAGCGGGGGGCTGACATCAACACAATACATTTAGGAATTTTTACCCATGGATTTTGAAACCCTAACCTATCCCAAGGAGACACTAAACCGTGCCATTTCTCATGGAGTGGTACATGCCTATCGTTCATCTAAACTATACTAAATTAACCTCTCTTATTAACTATTACCTTTTCAAGCTAGTAAAATTTATAACTTATTTATCAATTATATATTAATTTTTTATATATTATTTTATTAATAAAAATATTATTTATATTGTTGTGACAAAATAACACAGCGGAACAAAACACAGATTAGATTCAAGTATGTGATGCATGTGAAACAATGCAAGAAAACAATAAATGGCAAAGAACAATCACACAATACAACACTTACCTTAGTTTGGTAAGATTGCCTACATACACAAGCAAAGACGATCAAGAACTTCCACTAAGACAGAGAACAAAGAGATTACAAAACGCACAATAGCGAGTTCCCAAATCCAAAGGCAAAACCCTACAAACTGTCCCCATAAAATATGTTTTTGCTTCTCTCACAAAGTCTTGACTTGTGTTACTTTTCCACAACAACACAAAACCCACATACCTCTCTTATATAAAGACGTACAAACCAAAGGAAACCCTATTTCCTAAAATGGGTTAAAACCCCAAAATAACTTTACTCTCTAAAACGGTGTATCTCAGCTTACGCAAGTTCAATAAGAAAATTTTCATGTAAATTCAAGATACTTTCCGACAGATCTCCACCTTGGCTTGAATTCCACCAAAAGTAAAACCAAACTAAATAAAGCTCATTGATCATCTTCTCTACCAAACCCTAAAGGGTGCACAATCAGTTCTCTTTCAAACTAATAGAGTCCACGCCACCCATGAACTCAATTACACCAAACCCGGCTTTGTCGACATATCTACTGACTCCTCGGCATTAAATGCATCTACAATCATGTCTTCAAAATTAACTCTGACTAAAGATCTAACATCCAAGTTGGACCCAGGAACCATGCTACTGAACTTCTAGAACTTGAATGGGGTCTAAAACAGGCTCCTCACATCCCAATGAAATAAGAATACCACACTCCAACTCCACCTCCAACCTAATACAAAAATTTCAGTCTTCCACAACCTGTACTCTGATGCAACCAAGCATAATCACCAACAATAACACCTCCATGTTGTTTTCCATAAGTGCACCACTCACAAAAACCAAACTTTCCACCATAGAGCAAACCTTCATGTTGAAACAACGCCTTTATACATTAAGGATAAGAGAAGGTATGTCTTTGAAAGCTCATCTGAACAAATTCAATAAAATCATTATGGATTTGAAAAATATTCATATCAAGTTGATGATGAAGATCAAGCTATCATTGTTTTGTGTTTTTTACCTACATCGTATGAATACTTTGTTACAACCTTACTATATTGAAAGGATACCTTTATGGAAGATGTTAAGGCATCATTGCATTCTAGAGAGTCAAAGAAGAAGTTATCTGGAGAAGAAGATGAGGAGTAGGCAAAAGGTCTGTTTGTGAGAGGAAGAACAAAGAAAAAAAGGTTCTAAAAGTGATAAAGGTAAGTCTAAATCCAAGTTTAGAAGAAATGCCAAAGAGTAGTGTTTTCATTGCAAAAACTATGGTCACATGAAAAGTGATTATCCAAAACGTGCTGACAAGGAGAAAAGTGACAGTCACAGTATAGTGTTGGCATAAGAACATGAGGAGTACATTAGAAATGTTGTCACAGTCTCCAAATGTTTGAATATTTTTTCTCATGATGAATAGATATTAGATTCAAGTTGTCATTTTCATATTTACTCCAGGAAAGAATATTGTGATAAGTTCGAAGAGAAGAAAATAGATTTTGTTTCTTTGGCTGATGAGTTTAATTGTGATGTCACAGGTGTTGAGATAGTAAAAATCAAGATGTTTGATGGAGTGGTTCGTACTTTGGGTGGTGTGACATATGTCTCAAAGATGTAGAGGAATCTGATATCCTTAGGCCAGTAGGATTCCATGGGCTGTAGGTATTCAGTTGAATGTGGAGCCATGAAAATCATACCCATTGTTTAGTCTTAATGAAGGGAGTAAAGTGTGATCGTTTGTATCATCTGATAGGGAATACAGTAATTAAGGGTGTTCATTTAACCTCAATGGGTAACTAGAAATGAGATGCATGGAATAACAAACGTTTGGACAATGTCTCTTTCGTAGTTAGGGCAAAGTTAGGTGCTAGAGGTTTTTAAGTGATAAACGATGGTGAGATAATTTATGCGGTTAAAGAGTATGGATCGAGGTCTCTCTCTGGAATTGATTAGGCGAGTTGACTCGGAGCAGCTTCACATGTGCAATGGTCATGTTATAATCAAGTTAGATGGTGTCAAGACCGAATTAATTCGATGGTATATGTAGCAGTGGCTCTTCAAGGCCAATGGTTTCTTGCGGTGATAGCAGACAAGATATGATTCAAGTTCAAGGTGGAGGTACGTTTCAAGTATATATGGCGCAAAGTTCACTATGAATGATGAATGCAGATTTTCTCCAAGGTGGTTCCGGAATGTGAACCAATGTGAAGTATAATGTATATGCCATAGGTTCTATGTCTTAGCAATGATATAAGTGGATCTAACTTCAATACGAAATTTTCAAGGGGCTAGAAATAAAGCCAAGGTGGAGATTTGTCAAGTATGGATTTATTGCAACAATGGTGAGGACTAGTTAGAGAGTCCTTTGGAAAGTGAAGTCATTGATGACGGCCCAAAGGAAGTAAAACCCTAATAAATATTAGGGAAAAAGGTGAGAGAAAGGGTATACAAGGGAAAATGTGTGGGATTTGGGTAATAGAAAACACACTTCTCAGTACAATTTCACATTCTCATAGTGAATAAAGTTAATTCTCTCCCGTGGATGTAGGCTTCAAGTTGAACCACATAAATCGGCTTGTGATCTCGTTGTGTGATTATTTTTTGCATTATTTTTTCTCTTCTATTTTGTTGCATACGATACCAAATCTAGGTTTCACGCACAACAAATTAATATTAGAGTTTCAGGTTGCTACTGGCTAATATTGAGGATTGTCTCTATCAGAGCACAAAATCCTTTCAGGTTATTAGCTACTAGTTGTTATTGCAGGTTAAGGGTTCTCTATTTTTTGGATTTTGTGATGGCAGTTATAAGGTTCAAAGTTGAGAAATTTGATGGAAAGAACCTTTAGGTGTTGCTTGGGAATACTATTTAAGGTGGAGCAGTTTTGTCTTTTGTGTCATATTCAGGTATATTTTGTACACAGTCATGGCATAGGCGAATGGATCACATTTGTTTAAAAGGTTTGGCAAATTTGAACAAGTGGAATGGTTTTCTCTATGGTGAAAAGTTTGGGTTTTGTGACATGTTCCAAAGATGTGGAGGAATCTGATATCCTTAAACTAGTTGGATTCCTTGGGTTGCAAGTATTAGGTGGAGCAGCTACAAGGTTTTGTGGGGCTTTTCTTCAAGGTTTGAGAATGTAAAGTAGAGATAGTGTACAAAGAAAAAATGTGTGGGTTTTAGGTTATAGAAAACACGCTTCTTTGTACAGTTTCATATTTTCATAGTGAAGAAAGCTGATTCTATACCGTGGATATAGACTTCAAGCCGAACCACGTAAATCATCTTGTTCTTGTTGTGTGATTATTGTTTGCATTATTTTATCTTCTATTTTGTTGCATATGATCCCAAATCAAGGTTTCACACACAACATATACAATAAGAAATTCTTTAGGGCGGGAGGGGGGGGGAAGAGACATCATAACCAATAACCAGGCTTTTCTTACCTTACAGATTAGTGAGAATTTCATTTCTATATTTAGGGCATATACAGCATTATTATGTCAGTATACAATTAGTTATAAGTCAATTGGGATCGGTTTATGAGCACTTCCCTTAACAAACGCTCATCACCGCTTTTTGTTGGGGTCAGATACATCAGCGTTGAAAAGTGGTTTTCACTTTTTTGGGGGGCATATATTCACTTTTCGGCGCTGATGTGCCCGCCGCTTGACAAAGAGCAGTGGTTAGCATTCGTTAAAGTGAGCATTTTTTATCCATTCACAAAATCCTCATTAGAGTTAGTGGAAAAGTCTTGTAACCAAGTTTTAAATAAGCTTTCTGAATTTCCAACAATTGTTTTGAAATTGCACTTTGTCCCTTTTGGTGTTTTATGATGGTCTCCCTTCCTTCCCTTCAGCCCAATCTGTTTGCCATGAAAGGATTTTCTCATGATAAAATTTTCTCAAAAAATCATTTTTAAACTATTGATTGCCATGACAAGTTGGTTTTTATATGTTTTTATAAGGATTTTTTTCTTTCTTTTTCTTGTGGGATTTTCTTTTCTTTTATTTTCTTTTCTTTTCCACACAATTCATGGCAACCAAGACTGGGCCCGAAGTTCCATCACCTTAGATTGAATGAAATGTTGCTAATAAAATCACCTCCCAAATAGATCATATTGCCTCTCTTGCATTGAGAACCATGGCAATCCTTGGGTAACTCGAGTTGCTCTTTTTATTATGAATTTTTTTAATAAGTATTCCTTTGGTCCCAGTCTGGTTGTCTTGAATTGTATAGAAAACAAAATCTGACAAGAAAAGAAAAGAAAAGAAAAGAATCATAGGAAAAACATGAGAATGCCAACTTTTGATGACAATCACAACTTAAAAATGATTTTTCAAGAAAATTTTGTAATGAGAAAAACTTTTCATGGCAACCAGATAGGTCCTTGGGGAAAGATGGTCTTAGCATTTCTTTGTTTGAGAACAATCATACAAAAATTAACTAACCTTCAAACAAACTAGAAAAATAAAAACGAATTTGATGAAAAAAAATGTCAAAAAGTTCATAAGAAAATGATGCAATACTCTCAAATACTTGAGTTGGTATAAATTTTAAAGAACTTGGACATTTTCAATTTTAGATGTCCGCAACGGCAATAAAATTAGAATGACACAGCTCAAGAAGACGTGTTGATCTGATGTATTCTTAATTATGCATACTATACATCGTAATTAGATATTCGATAATGATGGGTTATCTCTATCAACCAAGCTGATAAGATTTTCTTCTTTTGCAATCCTTTTGGAGTCAACTAACTAGTTGCCACAGCCTGATGCAGTAAGTTCTACGCATCTACTAACTAGGTCGCTGGGAAAATGTAGTCTTTTTGTAGCAACTAAGGGCTTTTGGTGTCATTTTTAGTTGAAGCAAAAAATAGACATTTTTGCAACAACTTTAGTTGATGCCTAAAAAGAAAGACCGTATCTTCTCTCACTGCTTGTGACCCACTAAGGTCCTGTCTAACAGGTGGTACAACACAATTGGAGGGAAAAAGTGAATTACAATTTTTGAAAAATGGTTTTCAATTTTTCCCACCAATCATGTTGTACCACTTGTTAGACAGGACCTTAATAGGTCATAAGGTGGCAGGAGAAGATCCTTTGCGCTAAAAAGAGTACCTTTTGTCCAACAAGATTTTAGCTGACACAATAAAATAATACTTTTCCTGTCAATTCTAACCCTTTTGCAGTATTTTAGTTGACGGGAAAAACCAAACATAAAATGGGGGTTCGATTAGGTGCAAATGAATTTCGTGAGAACAGTACAAACAGCACAGGGGGGTTGACACATCAGCACTAAAAAGTGATTTACACTCTTTAGGGGGTGCGTATCACTTTTCAATGCAGATGTGTCCGCACCCTAGTGCTGTTTGCACCATTCTCACGAAATTCATTCACACCTAATTTTTTCCCCATAAAATGTAATATCTCCCTACATCAAAAGGACATGAGTTTCGATTGAATTTTTAAAGTTTTCCTATGTGCCACAAGCTGTCATATTGATGATGTCAATGGGTTACACAAACATATTGATAAGGATAATCTTCAACAGTATGCGAGAAAATACATTGTTATAAATCCACTAGTAATGGACCATATTAAACAAACATAAAATGTAATATATGTTTAGGACCTCAAAGTCCACACGTTAGTATGTCTTAAATGTAAAGTCTTCATGAACCCCTTCTTTCTTCTTGAATATCACCTTCCCCTTCGCCTTCTTGAAGTCCACATGTGTTACCTGAAGCACAGGATTTCAATAATGAAACAAAAAATCTGCTAACATTTAAGACAATTGATTCCAGCAGACATGTAATGATATCCGGAAGACATGCCCACCTTAAAATCACTAGGGACAAAAACATACACCCTCAAGACACTAAAAATTAAGTGAGAACGAATCTTGTGAGAACTGTGAAAACGGCATCAGGGTGCGGACACATCAGCACCCAAAAGTGATAAGTGCCCCCCAAAAAGTGCAAATCACTTTTCAGTACTGATGTATCAGCC
>JAOXJP010088339.1:0-14761 GCA_025762735.1 Platanus orientalis | reverse complement strand
CAACTCCTCTCTAATCCTCCCCCTCCTCATCCTCTGCAGGAGGATTGGCTACCAAGTCAGCCATCCTCTCCTTAAATATTTCTCTCCACACCCCTTGATTTACCCATTTGTAGACTCGGCCCACCTTGGAAAGAATAGCAACATCTCTTGAGGGCACGGAGGTAGCTGACCCTAGCATAACCTAATCTATCCCCTCTGTCACCAGTGGAGGAGGTACATGCTCAACTCCACCTTGTCCTAAACCCATAGACCCACCAACCTCAGGCTCAATGGAGGGCATCTTAGTGTCCTCCGTAGCATCTCCTGTATTCCCTGGAACAAGGATCTATCTCTGCAAATGTAAAATAAAACACACATGTCAGAATCCTCTTAAAATAAAATCAAATAATCCTATGTTTTTACCTCCTCCGCATTTGCTCTATGGCTCGCATTCAAGGCTATAACCTTAGTCAAGTGGGGTTGGTGCTTTTGCCCCACCAAGTTAAAGCACCTCGCCAATTTCTAGAGGGCACTAAGCTACACCTCCCTGAAAGTTGCATAAGTACATAAAAATTTATCAAAAATTAAAAATGCATAAGTTTTAAAACGTTACTTAACTAAATCAGACCATACCTGAGTTATTGCCTCAAGGGGCACCCAACCCTCAGGGAGCTCAGCCTCAAGTAAGGGCTCCTTAGTGACCCCACCCTTGAGGTCAACCATAAGCACTACCTCTGGTATCATGCCCATCAGGTCAGGCTCATCTGGGGGAACCCTCCTCTTCCTCCCTCACTGGGTAAGAGGTGCCAGCTCCTCTCTAGGTTGTGCCTCAGCTACCTGTTAAAGTTAAACAAGTCAAAGATTGTCAAAGATTTTTTTAAAAAAAAGAGAAAAGTAAAGTAAGATGAACAAATGTTTTTAAAAAAAAATAAAATGCAACTTACCTGAGGCTCAATAGGGTCGCCCAAAGGTCCGCAAGTTTGAGTGGCCCACCAGTTGCTATAATTCTTGGCCCAGTCCAGGAACTCTAAGACCTCGATGCCTATCTCTTCTTTGCTAGTCTCCCCCTTGGTGTCGATCACTTGAGGAGGTAAGTGTCGGACCACAAAGTCCTCCACCCCGACTCTGACCTGCCTCCAGTACCTCTCCCTGAGGTACATGGTAACATTGTCAAGGGCCACTAGGACAATCCTCTGATGAGACCAACCCCAAGTTGAGGTATGGTTTTGGGCATCCTCCACCCCTAAGGCCCAACAAGTCCATGGGAACCACTTGATCTACACAAAGCACAGTAGAACTTAGATAATAATTTGCAAAAAAAATTATAATAAAATCAAGTAAATAAACCAAAGTATTGTGTACGTACTTGGTCAGCTGTCGGAAGGTCCAGCTCGTGTTGGAAGGCCGAGATTGATTTCAGAACCTTATGGTGGGTATTTGCAACCTTCCACCTCACCACACAGGCGAAGAGGAACACCTCCTCGCCTCTCCACCTAGGGGCCAAGGAGGGGAAGTGTTCATAGCACCACACCTGCAAAAGAGAGAGTTAAAATCATCCATGTTATCAAAATCAAATTAAGAAAGCAAGTAAAAATAAAAGACAAAAACTAAAAGAAAGAAAGTAAGTCATACCTCCCATAGGAAGCACAGCCCCAAGAAGGCATGTGGACTCTTCCAAGTTGAGATCTCGCTAATGTTGGAATACATCCACCAGAGGGCAAACCTACCCGAACTCTATGTAGCCACAAGGTCCAGATCCTCTAAGGCTGGCAGCAGGTGAAAGTACACCTTATCGCTTTTCCCGCAGAAGATAGAGTGAGTTTACATGTATACTAGGAAGGCTTGGGTCGAGTAAGAAATCTCTGTTGGCATGCTCTGGTTGGTGGCCCAGACATAATCCTTCTCAAACCAAGAAGGAAGGACACCTTTCTTGCCCTTGTCGTATGCTACAGGCTACGACCCTATGCACTGAGCTACTAACTCCAGGTTAAAGTCATCTGAGCTCAGCAAAGGTGCGCCATCCATAGATAGCCTTGTCATCATGAAGAAATCGATTGGGGGCATCCCAATCTTGCCCATCGGAAGGTGGAAAGTGCATGTAATGGGGGACCAGCTCTTAGCAAGGGCCATTAGTAGAGCCCTATCCACTTGCAGCACCGACAAACTCAAGAAATGGCTGAAATCCACGCCCTTCACCTGATCCTGAATAGCAGAACACATGCGTCCCCACAAAGCCAAGACCCTAGACCAAGAGACATGGCACTTTACTTTCCCCCTAACTTGCAAAGGAAAATGTGTTAAACATGTTAGAATGATGTTTAAAATTAAAAAGAAGCAAAAATAAACAAAATAAAATAAATAATAACAATTATGTCTCTTAGGCCTAACGCTTGATTTTTAGGCTGATGCCTATTTTTTGGCCAGCACCTGATTTTCAATCTAATACCTGAATTTTCAACGCCTGTTTTTTAAAACAGTGAAAAATTAGGCGTTACACTTGTAATTTAGGGCAGTGATTTTCAGGCATTGAAAAAACACAAAAATCACCCAAAATTTTTTGTAAAATATTTCCTAAATCATTCCAACATCAAAATCAAATAAACATAATTTCATTCAAATGATTTAAAACTCAAAAATACAATGAAATCTAAAAGAAAACAAAAAATAAACAAAAAAATTGAATCAAAACAATATAATTAAAGAACATTCAAAAATTTATAAAAACAAGAAATAAACTCATGAACAAGTCAAAAACTTACCTCATCCGCCATAGGGTTCTTCCCCAAAGCCTTCTCTTGTGTCGAGAAAAGTGGGAAGTGGCAACTCGATCCTCCTTAACTTATTGTGATTGATGAAAAAGGTGGATTTTTGTCAAAATTTTGGAAAAGGGAATAAAGGAACACTCTGGGGACCTCTCCTACAATTCGTAACTGAAAATAGCAATTTGAAACATAAAAAGACAAAAGACCTAACCGCGGGTCATTTAAAGTTGTAACTACTCTCAATGCCTAATTGTGTTCCCAACGCCTGATTTTTAATTCAATTAAAATCAAGCATTGAGACAAAATATAGGCGTTAGGCTTAATTTATGAAAATTTTTGCTTTTAGTTGTAAAATGACATTTATAACCTTATGTTCATTCTTGTGCTTAGAAACATGGCTCACAAACTAGTACAATTGAATTCATATTCCACCATCTCCATAAACTTCACAAATACCCTAATTGCCCCTCCCCCCAAAAAATGGGAAGTTTGGAAAAGTCAAAGCCGACTTGGGGCAACATTGGCCTTAGCCCAAATCAACCTGGATTGACCTGGATTGGCGCAACATTTACAAAAAAAGATGCTCGCACCTATAATCATTTCAGAGACCATCTCTAGTCTCTCACATTGTGCCCGACATCCCAAAGGTCGATTATATAGCTGCCTGACTTTCTTACAAGCCTGGCTACAGGAACAATTATCTATCCTTGCATCCTCCCTAGCTTATGTGTCACAAGATCTGACTCTAGCATAGATCCATATCAAAATCCAACCCTTGCTAACTAAAGCAACTACATTAGGTTATCTGAACCTACTAGCTGTTATGCTTCTTGAACGGATTATTTGGCATGTCATGTGTCACAAAGCACGTTACCCACTTCTTGCTACTAAGGATCGCACATATATGGTTATCATGGGAGTCCATCAAAGCACTCCCTATGTACCCATACATGTTCTTCGGCAATTGACACTTAGGCAAGATCTCTTCGACTTCCCTATGGTATTCAAAGATATATGAAAATTTGATGACCGTACATCCAATCATACATAGTCTACATTAGCCTCTTTGTGGGATAGTTTGCATATAAGAGTCTCAGGACATCCACAGCTAGTATCTCCAAACACACAGGTCATGACACCTTCATATGATCATTAGCTTCTACATAAGCCTTCGCTACGGCCTGCAACCCCTGTACCCTCTGCTTCTTTAAACAAGAGGCCATGCACCGAATCTACATCTTCATCATATATAGAGCCTTCTCACACTCAAACAGAGTTCGAGCAAACACTGACAGACTTAGCTAAGGAGTGGGCCTTACATGCCGAAACCAAGGCCACCTTAGAAGCTGAGACATTTTTGCACATAGAGGTGAAGGTCTCACACGAGTGTACCCAGCATTGGAACAAAACTCAAGCCTAGCTCATTCACTCCCTAAAAAATGAGCTCAATGATAATAGGGCTTCCCATGAAGATTTGGGACTCGAAATGAGGCGTAGCAACAACATGGACATTGTACAAGATCAATGGATACAGTTATGGGTTCATGAGCTAAGAAAATAAATCTTCTCCTTAGGCTACGAACCAGTGTCACCTTCACCACTGCCAACGGTGCCTGATCTTTAGATTTTACCTTATGTTTTCTATTTTCTGATGTATTAGGGCAAGTATCCCCTCCTTTTGTAATCATTTCTGATATATATATATATTGTACAAAGTTTTGTTTAAAAAAAATATCTTTTGTGGTTAAAGGACATGAATTCACCTGTATGACATATGCACTTGTAAAGCATCTGGCTATTAATTATGAATGAATGTAAAGAATGAACTTTGAAAAATAAAATAATAAACTTCTCTTTCCTTCAAACTCAATTAAACAAGCTACAATTGCTCCCCCAGAGACTCGACTACAGAAGCAGAAGAAGGCATAATGTAGCAAAACTATGGCAGACAAGTTAACACCTCCTCCGACAGTAAGCACTATACCTCTTACCCTTCCAGAGGTATCCACGGGAAATCCATCTCCTGGTAGGACCATTCCCCAAGATACCTTCTCAGATGGTTTTAAGTCAGAAGTATAGCGATTAATGGGGGACTTCATGTCTCGGCATGGTTGGACATCCACCCCCAAATTTGGTCAATCTTCTTCATCACCCCAAATCTCTTCACAACCCCTTAGCCAACCCAGCACTAGTGAGCAGCCTCAAATTTCTACCCTCACCAAGTTCACGAAGCTGATGTTCAAATATTTGATGAAGCAAGGAGGGCCTAATGGCCAGAGTACCACATCTGAGCCACCACCTCCCAATATTGCTGAGCAGACTCTACTACGTGGCCAATCATACACACAGGGCCCCACCTATGATATAACCCCACTCTGAGCCATAACTACATATATGCAGCCAAAACATTGGGTCACCCTCGACCTAGAAGAGCAGTATGGGCCGTCAACGTCAAGCAGAAAGGGGAAAGAGAGTCTTGCTCCTCCAAAAGATGAGACCAGTGCACAAATAGCCAAGCTAGTGACAGAGTTAGAATTGATGAAAGGGGCACAATTCCCCATCTCCATGGACTTCGAGGATCTTTGTATCCACCTTAGGGCTGTGCTACCATCGAACTTCCAAATGCTAATGTTGAGAAGTATAACAGTACCACTTGCCCCAGGATGCATCTCTGTATGTATTGCAATGTCATGTTCAAATGGGGATATGATGAGCAGATCCTGGTCCAGATGTTTGGACAGAGCTTAGAAAAGAATACGGGAAAATGGCTGGCGAGCCAAGAAAAGTGCAACATCAGCTCATGGAGGGCCTTGACACAGTCATTTCTCAATCATTATAGGTTCAATCTTGAGATGTTACCAACCTGAGAAGAAATTAAAGGAATGAGACCTATCACAGGAGAGAATATCAAGGACTTTACCTATAGATGGAGATTGAAAACCTTTAACCTAAAGCACCCTATGTCCGAGGAGGACATGATATCTACTTTCATGAGGACGTTGGGTCGTACCTACTAGTTTATGCTCTTAACCGCGTCACAAAGTAACTTCGCCGAGGTTGTTGACAAAGTTGCAAAGGTGGAGTTGGCTATCAAGGCAAGTTTGGTACAAGATGCACCTGTTGCCCTTGCTAGTTCTTCTAAAATTGTGCTAAAGAAGGCAACCATCACTCGGCCACAAGCAAATTTTATTCAGGCCATCGAAGTTCCTTGGCCCAGTCAGAATAGTGGTCATGTTCTGCC
The DNA here is from genome assembly GCA_025762735.1 of Platanus orientalis. NCBI lineage: Eukaryota > Viridiplantae > Streptophyta > Magnoliopsida > Proteales > Platanaceae > Platanus > Platanus orientalis. The sequence continues at coordinate 8,779 of JAOXJP010088339.1, read as the reverse complement.
TCCACCACAGCCAAACCAGAACTACCCTATAGTCATGAATATTATTCATCCTCAAACATAACAATTCTACCAACCCAGATACCCTGGTGCGCCCGAAGAAGAAAAGAAAAGAGAAAATTTACCCCATTGCCATACTCCTATAAGTACATTATGGAGTACCTCATCAAGAAGAAGTTGTTGCAGCTGATTGATCCAAGACCTCCACCTTACCCCCTGCCCTACTGCTATAACCAAGCGAAACATTGTGAATATTATCAAACCCCAGGGCACACTATTGATAGGTGTTTTTGCCTGAAACATGACATCCATGACCTGATCGATGAGGGTAAGGTATCATTTGACCCCTTAACCACCAATCTACCGCTAAACACAAATATCATCCAAAATCCACTCCTGGACCACCAACCACAAAAAAGGCTCAATATTATTGGCTTCACCGACACCTGATTCAATCCTTCCAGCTACATCACCAAGATTTTAGAGCCCAAGATAATCATCTTCTTGCCCAACACTAACCAAGTGTCCACCATAAATGGACACTTCCTTAAGCCTATTCCCCCTCTGGAATATGAGCACTTGATCACACACATGAGGGAAATGGCCCCAAATAGCCCAGTTATAGTTCTTCCCCCTGACATCAATATGTATGGGGAAGGTTCAGCAACTCATGATCCATTCTCATCACCCCACATCATCCCACCACCATCACTATATGCCTAGCTCACTGACCTTTCAACCCCTCACCAAGTCATCAACATCCTTCTACCCACCTGGATACAATTCTTACTAAACTGAGTCCCCCTGGGCTATCTAGTTGGGGAAGTGGCAGATCTAGAATTATCAAGTGAAGAGCTAGAAGAGCTCACCGCCTTCACCACCCGATCAGGCAGAATTTCTAAGCCGGTCACTTATCTGCATCTCAAGGGTAAAGGGAAAGAAAATATGATAGAAGAAGAAGTTGAGACAGAGGTACAGAAATAGACTATAAAGGTAAAGGAAAAGAGAGAGAATGAGATTTTTGAGGTAGCAAATCAAAAGTCTCACATGTTCTTGATCTATCAATTATCCAAGACACTAGCACAGGTCTCGATCTTAGGCCTTTTGTTTACGTCAGAGCAGCACAGAGAAAGGTTCCTGAGTATATTCAGAAAGTCCTTTGTGGACACCTCAATCACACCAGATCTGACCAGAATATCAACGCCATGAGCCATCACATTTTTAGAGTATGAGATCCTTGAGGGTGACATTGTACACAACAAAGCCATCTACATCATGACACGTCACTCCGACATGTGTATTCCTCTCATTTTGGTAGACAATGGGTCCACCTTGAACATTTGCACCAAGGATACACTAGACACATTAGGAGTTCCCTTAGAATTTGTGAAACCCAACCCCTGTGACATAAAGGTCTTCGACAGTTCAGTAAGTCATAGCCAAGGAGAAGTGTTTATTCCTTTAGTGATAGAAGGGAGAATGCTCTAAGTTCAGTTTCAAGTGCTGAGCATACCATCCTCCACAATGTTGTTGGGAAGATTATGGATTCATCAGGCAGACACTGTACCATCCACTCTCCATCAAAAGGTGAAGTTCATAATCAATGACGAGGTCATTACAATGCCAGTAGATATAGACGTTATCACAATGACAGGATATAAGATACTGGGAATTCAGAATTTGCAGACTCCAAATACTTTCACCTCATATCAATTTAAGGTTGTACATACAGAGAAAGAAGCAGTAGAGCTAAAAAGGAAGGCTGAAATATTTCCACTAAAGTTCAATATGATGGCCAAAATGAAGTTCGATCCAAACAAAGGCCTAGGCAAACATTCCCAAGGAAGGAAGAACCCTATCAAAGCCATCAGAGTGTCTGATAAAGCAGGCCTAGGATTCAAACCTCTCATCAAGCATCAGTTCAAGAAGGAAAAAAAAGAAGAAAGCTAGCCGCAAGACCGCACAACATTTTGTATTAGCTTCTGAACCATTTAAGACTTGTACCACCTTGCCAACTGAATCACCAACTCAAACAGAACCACCCAAGTTTAGTACAGATCATACACCATTAGAACTCATCATTATTCCCCCTCTAATTACCAGTCAACACTTTGCCTACCATCTCGAGGATGCTCCTTATACCTATTTGCTCAGCTTTAAGCCGTTTGTCCCTGAGGTCGGGGAAAGTTCAACCCCAAACACCTTAGAACATAGGGAGGACAATCCGACTCCTTTAAGTCTACTCTCTCTTCCAGGCAATGTCATGGAAATGCTGCAATTAGTTATTGCAAGCGGAGATTTAAACCTAAATGAGCTTGACCCCGACAAGGTCAACATGTGGGAACATGGGTATCTCTGAAAGCCATAGAGAAAACCGAACAAGCCAAGTCTGTTGCAGCAGAGGACCAGGACCAGAAGATGGATTGAATGATTGAGAAAAGAGGCCAGGAAAAGCCGACTTCTCGACCTTGTTTATGTTTTCCAAAAGCTTTTAGTCTTTTCTTTTCACCCTTTTTATAGTAAGAACTATGTAGACCTGATCCCTACCAATTCATGAATTGTCAAATCATTCGACTAGTGCACTTGTAAGGGGTATGTAGTCAACCTGAGACAGTTTCAGGCCCAGTCACTTTTGAAAAAAAAATATTTTTTTACTCTCCTTACCCTTGTAGTAAAAAAACTACGTGCGACTTGATCTTGATAGACCAATGTTTTCAAAAGCACTTATGTTAAAAGTCAAGTATGTCTTGAGAACTAACTTCAGGCTCAGCTGCTTTTTAAAAAATATATAAATTTGGTCCACTCTAAAACCAGAACTACGTGTGACTTGATTCTGGTTAAACAAGCTTTCCTAAGCTTGTGGTAAGCTCAAACACCAGGTTTGTAGGCAACTTGGAGTTGATTCCAAGTCCAGTTACTCCTCGGATATTAAATACCCCTTTTCATGTAAAATAACGCAAAAATTTTTTTCTTTCAAAGAAGGGAACAAGAAGAATGGAATGATGAGGAAGTAATGCTAAAAGAGGTGATTAAGGCCTTTGAGTGCCAAGAGAATCAAAATCTTTCATCGGTAAATGACCTTTAAAAGATCAATCTAGGGTTAGAAACTATGCCTAGAATTATAAAAATTGGGACCCCCAACACTTTAGATCTAGGGTATGCCCTGTATGCCCTGTTAAATTTGCTTCAAGAGTACAAAACCATCTTTGCATGGACCTATGTAGACATGCCTGATCTGGACACATGCTATGTCACCCATAACCTTCTCACTAACCCGAATATTCACCCTATCAAGCAAAAGCCTAGGTGTCTATGACCAGAGTGGTCCCTAGCCCTCAAAGAAGAAATTTAAAAACAACTAGACACATGCTTCCATTTTTTAGTCAAATATCCCCAATGGTTAGCCAACATTGTCCCTATACCTAAAAAGGACAACAAGTTCCGAATATGCATAGATTATAAAGACCTAAACAAAGCTAGTCCCAAAGATGACTTTCCTTTACCCCACATTGATGTGCTCATAGACAGTACATCCAGACACAAGATGATGTCCTTCATGGACGGATTCTCAGGCTACAACCAGATCAAGATGTCAGTGGAAGACAGTGAGAAGACTACTTTCACGACCCCTTGGGCACATTCTATTACAAAGTCAAAGTTCTAAGCAAAAGTCAGCATTACACAAGTCAAGCATTCAACCAACTTGGAACAAGAGCATGTACCTTATCCAATCACCTTCCAAAAGGCCCAGACCTGTCTAAGTACAGGGGTAAAAAGGCATAAGATAAAAAACAAACATTGCAAAGCTCAAAGTAAAAATTAGAAACGGCACTCAGACCCAGTCCTGGTAATAGGGGCAAAAAAGGGAGCAAAGTTAAGTCAACACTTTGGGTGAAAACCATAAATGGCACCCTGAGTTAAGTCAAGTCAATTAAGTCACGAGCACACGTCATTAGAAACCATCTTTGGATAAAGAAAGAATAAAGACCTCAAACATAGGCAAGTGATCTTACTCTCCCAGAGGAGGCACATTCGATATCCAAAACTACCAAACCTTTCATGCCCTGCTCAAACTAGGCATGACATCACAGCATATGAAAATATGACCCTATGTATTCAAGAGCAGTACAAAACAAATGGAAGACTTTTGTAAAAATGAATTTTCAAAACCTCTTTAAAAAATAAATGCAAGGGTTAGCCAATCCAGGCTTCAAAGCTTAATCATCAGTCAATCAGCACCGTCACTAATTGAAAGTGTCATCCGTCTCACAAAGGAAGTCTTCTACGCAACTGTTGACGACTTTGGGACCAAGGAGCAACCAAAATAAATCAAGATGAAGCATCATCCCCAGTAGAGCGCCATTCATGTCCAAGCAAAGATGAAAATGATACATCATCTCCCTAAGGAAAGCTGGAGATGATACATCATCTCTCATAGTGCTAAACAAAGTTTCATCCTCCAACAATCTTGAACAGAGATTGATGCGTCACCTTTAAGAAAATAAAATTTGGGCTGAGGCCCCAAGCAATGAAAATGGGGGTATAGGTCCTAAGCAAATGAAATTTGGGCCAAGACCCCAAGCAATGAAAATGGGGGTATATGCCCAAAGCAAATGAAATTTGGGCTGAGGCCCCAAGCAATGAAAATGGGGGTATAGGCCCCAAGTAAATGAAATTTGGGCCAAAGCCCCAAGCAATGAAAATGGGGGCATAGGCCCAAGCAAATGAAATTTGAGCTGAGGCCCTGAGCAATGAAAATTGGGGCAGAGGCCCCAAGTAATGAAAATTGGGGCATAAGCTGAGATGAAATTTGGGCTGCCGCCCTTGAAGGATGGAATGTGGGCCTCCACTCCTTAAGGAATATGTGCCTCTGCCCCTTAAGGAATTTGGCCCTTGGCTCCTCAACAATGCAATTTAGGCCTCTGCCCCTCAAGGAATTTGGGCCTTGGCCGCCAACAATGAAACTTGGGCTGAAGCCCCTTAAAATGAAATATGGACCGCCGCCCCCCAAGGATGAAATATGGACGCTACCCCTCAAGGATGAAATACGGGTTATAGCCCTTCAAGGATGAAATGTGGGTTGTCACCCCTCAAGGATGAAATATGGGTCTTTACCCTTCAAGGACTAAATGTGAGCCGCCACCACTCAAGGCCCCCAAGGATGAAATGTGGGCTGCCACCCCTCAAGGGCCCTAAGGATGAAATGTGGGCTACCACCCCTCAAGGATGAAATGTGGACCACCGCCCCCTGGGATGAAATGTGGGCCGCCACCCCTCAAGGATGAAATGTGGGTCCTCGCCCCTCAAGGATGAAATGTGGACCATTGCCCCCAAGGATGAAATGTGGGCCGCCGCCCTTCAAGGATAAAATGTGGGCTGCTGCCCCTCAAGGATGAGATGTGGGCTGCCATCCATAAAGATGAAATGTAGACCGCTGCCTCTCAAGGAAGAAATGTGGGCCTTTGCCCCTCAAGAAATTGGGCCTCCTCCCCTTAAGGATAAAATGTAGGCTTCCGCCCCTCGAGGAATTTGGGCCTCCACCCATCAAGGAATTTGGGACTCCGCCCCTCAACAATGAAATTGGGTAAAGGACCCTTCAGAGTAGTGTCAATCCTTAGAGATTCCCATAATTTTGAAGTAAGCCTAATAAATCTACCAGCATAAACCAAGAAGTAAAAAAATCATGAAGTCTGCTATGCCGGCAAAGTAACCACAGCTAAGTCCATCCTTATGGAAATGTATTGATTGAAAATGAAGCACCGATCATTTTCAACCTTGAGATAGGCCACGTAAAGGTTCAGTGAGGACTCTACCTCACAAAAAAGGCCAAATTTTGACATCACAAATTGCTTATCGGGCATAGGCAAACATCGATCATCGTTCTATTTCCTATGTAACATAAAAAAACATGAATATGTAGCACCGATCTCTAAAGATCTCCATGGCTTTTGGAGTTAAGCCCAAAAACTTCCTTATATGCTCTGCTCAGGCCGTCGTAGGTTCTGTGAGGAACTCTAGGTCTTGCCTCACCAAAAATGGTTGAAACCATTAACATAGCAGACTGTCTACTCAGGTATAACTAGATGTTGACATTGTTCCATAGCCTAAATACCATGACAATCATCTTTGGAAATTGATTGAAACAAATATATAGCACCAATTCCTTAAAATCTCCATGGCTTTCAAAGTAAGCCTAAAAACCTCCTAATATACCTTATGCAGGCCGTGTAGGTTCGCTAAGTCGAGTCGGTCCCGACTTTGTAGAAAGGCCTTCATAGATAAACCACCTATCTGGGGTGTAAGTAGGCATCATCACTTTATAGCCTGCATATTATACCAACCATGTTTGTAGATTGGATGGTTGAAACAAATACGTAGCATTGATCTCTCGAGATCCCATGGCAATCAAAACAAGCCCAAAATTTTTTTCACAAGCCCTATTGGCAATCCCTAAACCATGAACAAATTGCTGCATAGCATACTGGTTATTCAGACATGGCTAAATGCCACACTTTCAGTCATAGTCTATGTATTGTCTTAGCGCTAATACCGTTAAGGAGTTATGCATAATACATAGCATTGGATTCCTTGTTAACACAACCCCCACAATTTCAGGAGAGAGCACAACAACATCTCTAGTCCCAGTCGGTCCTCTACCCACACTCTATCAAAGATAGGACAATTGTAAGGTATGACCAACTTGTGATTATAAGGATATAAATATGCATCACAAATCAATCCATAAAGTATGTGTAATTCCTAAGGCCATAGTTGGACTGTTATCATGCTTGAAGAATCCTCCTCACAGCAAACGGGTTACTTGTTAGAAAAACCCACCACTTCTTCTCGGGAAAGAGCTCATAACATTTATCTGCACATCCAAACTAAGCCACCTTTCTAGTTCAAATTTGGCATAGCCCAGTCCATATTTTTGAACAGCTTACACTGCATTGGCCATTTCATTTAGTATTTTATTTGCCACATAATTTACTAATGGCTACCCTGTGACAACTGCTCGGCATCGGACAACAAGCAATGCTACACTTCAATCCATCAAATCTATGAAAAACTAGCTTTTAGCCATAGTGTTTCTTTTATCTATAGTTTAAACAATTATCAAGCTTGAGTAGCACTTCCATAGCATGGGTTACTTGTGAGAAAAACTCTTCCATAGCTTCTTGGGAAAGAGTACAACAACATTTCTCTGTAAGTTCTGATGGTCACTGCTCAACAGACCAACATGTTAGCACTAGCCTCAGTGACGTTTGCTTATTGGGACATAAGCATTGTGTTGTATTCACCCTCAAACATTGTGCACAACACCCGATCCTATGGGATCCTGCCCTAGCTTTCGGAGAGAGTCATATAAATTCTTCCTTGCACATCTCCCCACCTTGGTAATGTTTAAGTGGGACGAAAATATTGCCATGGATCAATCCGTAGCCTATGTAGCCATCTCTTTATGGATGCGTAGCATTAACCCTCCAAAGTCCTATAGCTTTTCTAGAGAGAGCTTCCAAAATCTCTCCATGAGTCTCATAAAATACCACATTCACCTAAGTGGGATGAAGGCAATGTTGTAGATCGATCCTGCTATGTATCATAACTAGTGTGAAGCCACACATGTCTTCAGAAGTGATATTTAGTGCATATATACCATGATTGATGCAAAATCGAGCAGTGTTTAATCATAACTACATATATTTTCCATAGATTTTCCAAGGAGAGCTTCACTAACATCCCTCATTGAGTCCCGTTAAAAATCTCAAGGACAGTCATAAAAAGACGTCCAAGCAATCAAATTCACAAATGAATCAATGATCATCCAATATAGAAAATGCAAAACATGTCAAACTTACAAATCTTAAAAGAAACTTCAAACAACTTATACAAGTTAAATCATTAAGATAGCCAGAAACAAACACAAAGTGCATTAAGTCATCTAAATGGTTCATATGTTTACAGCTTTTTGCATGATTGATTTTTCATAATGTTTTCAAGCAGTTACATCGGATGTCGATGACTCATTTGTCTGCTAACAATAACACCTGAGAAGCTAGAGAAAATGTCAATTGATTGCGTATAACTCATGACTAGTCTATGTTTTCAAAACAGAGAAAGTTCCTCCATCAATGAATTCCCATTTTCAAAAATCAGAATGAAGGAATTTACAAAGCACCAAGAGAGTATACTTTCAAACCCGAGAAGGCATTTCGAAAGCAAGCTCATTTCAAAACCTTGATCCAAAGTCAAGGACAAATTCAACCCATCAATATTTTGTCAACCAAAATTGTTCTACATTTCAAAAATTACCCACCCAATACCCATGAGTTACATACAAGGAAGAAACATGGTCTCTCCCAAGTCAAAATTAGGGCACTTTCTTCTTTGCTATATGCGGCAAAGCCACATATACCAAAGAGGGGCATCTGTCAGCACCCAAATTTTGACTCAAGTCATTAAATAGCATAAGGACAGCATAACAGCATTTAGGCATCAAGACTCTAAGACCCTTAGCTTAGGAAGAGCAACCTTGGACTCTAAGAGATTAGGCATCCCCAAAGAGGTCTTCTTGGATGCCCCAATCGTGAATAAACTAGTCAAAGAACCTTATTACAACCAAAATTGCATCATTTTAGGACAAGCCCTAATCTCTCACAAAATCATCAACAGGACATTGAGGGTCCTCATTTTAGAACCCCATCAATGTCATCAGCAAGTTTTTCACCTCCTGTAAACCTTTCTACAACAAAACATTGTATATGGAAAAACTACCATTTTG
>JAOXJP010088328.1:0-14762 GCA_025762735.1 Platanus orientalis | reverse complement strand
CCTTTGTCTCAAAACTGATACAGCCTAGGATTGAGAGTGGATTGTATCCGCTCCTCTTATCATCTGCTCCTCTCTGCACCCTGTCAGGGGGAGGGCACATCAGATTTAGGGTTTAAAAGGTTTAAGAGAGAAAGTGTGGTGACATACTCATACTATCATGAGTATGGAGGGCAATCCCCAATAGGCCTCTCTCAAGGGAGTTTGTGACCGAAAGGAGTATGGCTAATGTGTGACCACTCTGAATAAAAAACAAGCCACATAGTCACGGACGCTATGAAAAAGATGCCGGTAGCCAAGGAAGAGAGGCAGAAGGAAACACTTTTACCGGCATAAGGACATATAAAGACGTCGACTTCACGCTTTCACCCAACGGTAGACGACAATCTTGACCGTGCATAGCAAAGCTGACACCCCCCACACCACTGCGGTGGGTCCGCCACCCTTTCAAGAGTGAGACAGCCATCACCGCTCATTTACTCTACAGCTGGCGGTTATTCCGGCGACATCATCGACGACCTAACCGGTTCACTAGTACCGGAGTTACCGGCTCCAGCCCCCCCCCCCCGGTCATGCACAACTTTAGCTTTGAGGTCGATTTCGAGCTTGACCTTATTCCAGAGACTCAAAATGCCCTTTGTCGATATGCAGAGTCAGAGCACTTCTAACGGCGCTGGCAAGGGTAGTTTCGGTATTCCATTATTGTTCAGATTCTAAGCTATCAAAGAAAAAGTCGAAGAAAGGACACCAAACCAAATTCCAAAACTACCACCTTCGTACAACAGAATGAAAATTTTCTACTCCATTGTTCAAGGGTATATTAGTCAATTCGAACCCAAGAGTAGAAAAGTCTAGGGTGTTGTTTGTCAATTCACATTGCAAACCCCCCGCCCCCCAATTAAAACAGGGAACACTCCGGGTACCGGGATTTGACAACCTAGCCAATCAAACACCACTACGTCACCCAACAACTCCCAATATTCCCTCCACGTGTCTTCCTCTTCCCCGGATCTCGACGGACGCCGTCAAACCCTCGTCTTTCCGTTCCGTCAACCCCAAAAAAATTAAAAAAACGAATAAAAATTCAGGCGTCAAAATTCCCGTCAAGTACTCGCCGGTCGGCCATAACCCTCTGTCTCTCAACCAAAAAAAAAAAAAACCCTTCCATTGTTCCTCTCGCCGACCATCCGGATCGCCTGTACCCACCAGATCGTCTATTCCCTTCACCCCCCCAAGCGCAAGATAGCATCAACCATGGACGACGACGAAGAAATCCAATCCCACCCAACACCCCTCATCGCATCCCCAATCCCGGCGCACCATAACGGTCGTCTCACGGCGACGGCACAGCCAGTGACGGTAGCCGCGGCGCCACCCCAGCACACGCTAACCCTTGCCCTCCCAATACAACAGCCCCGGACGGCCGGTAGTGGCGGCGGCGGAGCTGGAGGTGGAGGTGGAGGTGGAGGCAGTGGCGGCGGCGGCGGCCGTGAGGACTGCTGGAGCGAGGGGGCGACGTCGACGCTGATCGACGCCTGGGGCGAGAGATACCTTGAGCTGAGCAGGGGGAACCTGAAACAGAAACACTGGAAGGACGTGGCCGACATCGTTAGCAGCCGGGAAGACTACACAAAGCCCCCCAAAACCGACGTCCAGTGCAAAAACCGGATTGACACCGTCAAGAAAAAGTACAAGCTTGAGAAGGCCAAGATAGCCTCCGGTGGAGGCCCCAGTAAGTGGCCCTTCTTTCACCGTATCGATCAACTCATCGGCCCGACGGCTAAGACCCCCGGTGCTACCACCACTCCTATGTCAACTACGCCAACGCCGGGTTCGAAGGTCCCGGTGGCAATCCCAGTCGGCGTTCGATCACACCAGTTTCAAGTTCAACAACGGCCACAGCAGCAACGAAAGCCCCAATTTCGCAAACTGGGTACCCTGAATTCAGAGTCAATTAAGTCGGAAGCAGACGTTTCGCCGGATTCTACAGATAGTTTTCCGCCGGAGACCTTCAATAGGAAGAGACCCAGGTTCGAGAGAGAATCAAATTCGAACCCAGTTCGATTCGGGGCGTTTCGGCAACAAACGGGCAGAAATTGGGGGAATTCGGTGGGGGAGCTTACTCGGGCAATTCTGAAATTCGGGGAGGCTTATGAGCGAGCGGAAAGCTCGAAGCTGCAGCAGGTGATGGAGATGGAGAAGCAGAGGATGAAGCTGGCCCAGGAACTGGAATTGCAAAGAATGCAGTTTTACATGAAGACCCAGATGGAGCTCACACAGCTGAAGCATGGGAGGAGAATTGGGAATAGTCATCGAAACAATAGCAATAGTAATAACAGTGGTTAGTTTTCTCTTCTTTTTATGGGTTGGAAGGAAAACACCCATATGAGAATTTGCCTTGTAGATTTATTAGTAGATTGATTTCCTCTTTCTTTAGTTCCTTTTTAATTCCTGATTGGGGTGCTGTGGGAAATTAACTTTGTAATGTTGGCTAGATATTTATCCTTCAAAAAAAAAAATTGGAATGTTGAGGACCCTTCTTTGCCATTTACACAACTAGCCACTTACCAGCTTTCCTCTCAAAAAATATATAAAAATTTAACCTAATCTTTTCTTTTTCTTTCTTTTTCTGGGTACCCAATTGGAAATATGATTCCATTCTCAGGGAAAGTTCCAATGATCAAGTACTTCCAGGTAAGACGATGACCAACCTAAACAAGAGAAGCGTTAGAACATGGAACTACAAGACCTACAAAATGAATGTTTTCTCCATCTTGGGTCAATTACATATAAATATATATGCTAGAGCTACAGTCCATCTTATTAATTCTTTGGATCAATTACATTTAAGAACTAATTGGACACATGAATCAAGCCGTGCTTGTTACCAGTATAGATCTCGTTCCAGTAGAGCTTCTCAAATAGGGGCTGTGCCGGGTCCATGTCTGTTCGGCAGTTCTGCCCCGAAGGTTGGTCTGAAGTAGGGGTCACTGAACGAAATCTTTGCAATAGACTTCCATGATAACATGTTGCTCTTGTTGATCGATCCAACTGCAACCAACAAAAAAGCAGCTTCTTTAGATCAAGAAAACTTGAAGGAAAATCCTGTTTTTGAAAGAAGAATTTGGTGTAGACTTTCAATGCCAAATGACACATTTTATGGGGATGTTTCATACGCTGCCAAATTTGTCAGCTCGAGATGAATGAAGCCATCCAATCTACTCTGATATTTTGCGCAGCCCAAATATAAACACAGTGGATTAGAAAGTAAAGCGTAGTTTGTCAATAATTTGAAATTAAACTTACTCTTGGGCTACTTGATCTCCTATTAGGGGCCTTAATTGATTGGATCACTGTATGTTATGCGGAAACCTAGATTTGGGATTGTATGCAACAAAAAAGAAGAGAGAAAGTAATGCAAATAGCAGTCACAGACAACAAGAACAAGATGATTTATGTGGTTCGGGTTGATGCCTATGTCCAGGGGCAAAAAGGGAGAGAGTTTTTCATTATGATCAAAACAGAGATTACAATGAATAGTGCGGCAGCACAAAAATTGAAAAAACCCCGTAAATATAAACCACCAAAACCCTAATCTTTGTGGGTCAGATCCAAACCCCAAATCAAATACAAAATACTGGTCGGATTTGGGTTATATCTCAGGTTGAATACAAGACATTAACCCAACATTTTATCTACCACTTGTAGAACCAATACATTAATTAGTATGGCATCAATCCATCTTGTGAAAAATACTAGGGCTTTGTTTGGTTTGGATTGTCAAAATCAATTACTGATTATGATTATGGATTCTCATAATCAGATTATGAAAAATAATTTTGAAAATCAGAATATGGTTTAGGTATCTTGTTTTTAGAAGTCGATTATGAGAATTAATAATTAGAATCATGTTTATTTAAGATTATTCAGAAGCGATTATTCAATTAAATAAGATGAGAAAACTCATTTAACAAAAATCATACATAGATATTCTTATAAAAATCAACAAATCCATCCAAAATGAATTTATAATATTTATGCATTACAAATGATACTCAAAGCCCATGTCATTTTCATACTCACAACAAAACAGATGATACTCATTCCAAAAACCATAAATATGAATCAAACAAATACATGAGACGTGTTTCACCACATGCCCCACGTAAAACCTCTCTATCTTCAACAATAAGAATATGATCAAAGCTTGGATGAATTCTAAAGTTCCACTCTAAAGTCTTAAGTTATCAATTTCTTGACACTAATTTTGCACCCCGTGACTCCATTATATCTATTTTCTTCTTATAACTGTTTTAGAGAATTCAAGGTTTATTAACACATTAACATGCATTCAATCCATCCTACAACCTGATACTATCAACACAACTGTAAGTATTACCAATAAATCATACAAAATGAAGAAACAAATAGAAAATCATCTTCCTCCAATAAGAGACAAAATCAAGCAAAAAAGATTTAAAAAAAAAAAATACCTGGAGCATTGTTGGGACCGGTATTTTTTAGCTGGGTAGTCATTTGAAACCCTAGAATTTTAGACCCAAATCATGAAACATCACTATAATATAAAAAGCAGCATCGTAGTAGCTTCTTTTCTGCATCAATATTCAATAGATATGCATAAATAAGTAAAAAAGCAAGATCTTGTGTTTTTTTTTTATAAATAAAAGTAAAAACCAAGAAAAAAGTCATCATAAAAGTGAAAATGGAAGGCAAACTGTAGAGAGAGAGAACAAGAGAGGGGGGGTGAGAGCAGAGAGACAAAGGGGGAGGCAAGAGCAAAGAGAGAAAGGGAGAAGCAAGAGCAGAGAGAGAGGGAGGGAGGCAAGAGCAGAGAGAGAGAGGGTGGTGAGAGTAAAGAGGGAGAGGGAGGTGAGAGCAAAGAGAGAGAGGGGGAAGGTGAGAGAGGGGAGAGAGAGAGAGGGAGGTGAGAGCAGAGAGAGAGGGGGAGGTGAGAGCAAGGACTGAGGAGAGAGAGAGATGGAGGTGAGAGGACGAGAGCCTACCCAATCCAACAATCACATATGGGAGTGAGAGAGGAAGGAGCCCCAATCGCAGATGCAGAGAAACACAAAAATAGTGTGTGATTTTACTTCTGCTTTAACGAGAATCGCAGAATCGGACAATTGTCCATTTTTTTTTTTATTATGGCCATAATCAACACCCGATTAGGTCCCTTTCGATTTTAATAATCTAAACCAAATCCCCTTTTTTAGCTCAGAATTGATTGTGACACATAATCGATTATAATAATCCAAACCAAACACTGCCTAGAAGAAGAAACATGGATGTAGGGATAGTAGTTCATACATTGTTCATCATCCCACTACAAGGTACATTAGTTAGAAGACCGGCCCTAGTTAAACAATCAAAAAGACTATTGGAACCATGGACTCATGGCCTTTTTCCTGAGCTTGCTTGACCCGATTTGGCAGGCTTAAAATATTGACTTTTCAGGTCCATGATGTAGCCTATAAGAATAGAAAGATCATCCCATGTTGTATGCTACGAATGTCTTACATAATTCTCGTTTCAAGACCAAAGTTCCTAACTAGAGACACCCATATGAGATTGTATTTTTAGCAATCTATTACTAATCTAATTTGTCAAGTTGGAATCAAATTCCTGAGTTTAAAGAGATACAATTAGAATGTGTAATTTATACACTGCAAGATGCACTATATGGTAACAAACTCCGGATTTTATTGAAGGGGAAGGGTTACATATGAGCAGTAATGGACGATTAAAGCCATCCAGCCATATATGGACCACAGCTATTAATAGCATCACATGTACAGTAAAGCAACCCGACTCTATAATTCCTTATCAATAAAGAGATTTCCACAATCAGACCAAGCGTTGAACACCACTTGACACATTTGGACGCAATCATCCGATCAAACCCATCATTTCCCATTAATTGTAAGCTTCCGGACATGTGATGTGCTTCTTATAACCACATTTTGTAGCTGATTTCACCGAAAATTGTAATTGTGATTTCAATGATAGAACAGTTACAATCATCTTAACTGTGATCACGATCGCGATCGCGATTGCGATCAAAATCAAGATCAAGATCAATCTTGATCGCGATCGATTTTCGGGTCAGATGGGAGTTCCTAGGTGCTAGGAGGTGATGCATTGAATAGTAGTTCCTTAATAAGATTCAAAATTTCAAATCTTAAGACCTTAATAGGAGATTAATGGTATTCCCTTCAAGTCATATAACTCATGTATAAGAAGAGTAGAGACATTGAAGAAAATGAAAGGTTATTGAGGTAACTCTAAGGCATCCATTCTTGTGTGATTTCAAACTCCAATTCAAGCCCAAGGAGTCATTCTGTTTTCCATCTTAAAGACACTACTCTGTCTCAAGTCTCAACTCATTCTCTCCACTGTATTTTAGAAGGGAGGGAGAGAGAGAGAGAAAGAGAAAAGAAAGATGATTTGAGAAAGGAGTAGATCAAGAACCATTGATGGTTATGACTGAATCAAAGATAGGATTTTGTATATAAAACATCAAAGAGGGAGATTAGAAATGCAGAAAAGTACCCATTAACGGAAAGGAAGAAGAAGGAAGGAAATATACAAAAAATGTTTGTTCCGGATGAACCGAAATCGAGGATCCGTTCTGCAATCGAAGATCTTGAGAGGAAGAAAAGGTAGGTAAAAATCTCAATCGATCCGTCACTTTTGCATCTCCAAACCCAAATTTTCTGAGAGAGGTGTGATTTTTTTTAAGCATTCGAGTTCAATGGTTAAGGATTGGAGATCCTCGCATTGGGGCGCCTAATTTCTCTGTTAATCGAGTTTGAGATTGCGAGAAATGGATGGGGTTTTTTTTTTTGCCCCAAGTTTGTTCAAATGCTTCCGCTATTGTCGGCTTTATTTTGATTCTGTTTAAATGGTTAGGTCTTGTTGCTTTTGTGCCGAACGAACTTCAATGTTTCATTTGCTTTCTTCGTCAACGAATTTTCGTTTTGTGATTCTCTTCTTAATTGAATCTGAAGCCTAATCCGCTCTTGGTTTCTGGCAAGTTTCTTTCGAATTCCATGGATGAGGTTAGAGCTTTGGCCTGTTTTGGGGGTGAAATTTCAGAAACTGAAAATTTGATGAGCATTTGAATTAAATCATAAGTTCCATCCGTCGTTGATAAGGGATTTATAAAAAAAAAAAACGTTTTTTCTTTCACTCGTATAATGTGAAATGTGGATTAACAATGAAAGCGTCTTGTTATTTGATTCGTGCATGCAAAGCTTCAATTTTTATGATGAACTCACGGACTTTCTTGTTAATCATTATTGTTTTTCATTTTCCACTGCGAGGAAACTGGTTATTTCGTTGAATTTGCATTGTAGTACTGAAGCTTTAATGGACATTTTCATTGTCTGAGGAGATTTATGGATGTTTTAACTTTTAAGTTACTTCAGATTTCAAAGACTTGGACTTTGAACTGCTGAGAAGTCAATCAGGTTGCGGGGAAGAGTTCAGGGAGGAGATATTGTGACTATAATTATCAGAAGATGAATTCTGAAACAATTCTTGATTATGCTGTGTTCCAGCTGTCACCAAAGCGATCACGGTAAGGAATATTATCATCTGATGGATTTGAAGGGTTCAGTAGCCATCCTATTATGGTTTTCAATATTTCTTTCCTTTTTTTTTTGGCAGATGTGAATTATTTGTTTTGGGTGATGGAAAGACAGAGAAGCTAGCTTCGGGTCTGCTAAAGCCATTTGTGACTCATTTAACAGTTGCAGAAGAACAGGCGGCCAGAGCGGTTCAGTCAATTAAGCTTGAAGTTGAGAAACGTAAAAATGCTGGAGCATGGTTCACAAAGGGAACCCTTGAGAGGTTGGGCACGAAGTTCTTGTTTGCCTATTGAATCCCCTATTTGAGTAATTTGAGCCGAAAGTCCATATCACATTTTAACAAGTGCTTTTGCCACTTCATGTTTAAGAGGATTGCCTTTTATCATTAACTTAATTTTGGCTTCCTGGGTCCAGGTTTGTCCGATTTGTTAGTACACCAGAGGTTTTGGAGCTTGTCAATACATTTGATGCTGAAATGTCTCAGTTGGAAGGGGCCCGGAGAATATATTCGCAGGTATTAGCCTCCATTGTGTTCATTTACACAGATTCTCTGATAATAATAGTGGGCACAAAATTTCTTTCTGCAATTCACTGAAACTGAAAGATATTCTAATACAGGGAATGAGAGATCAGCTGTCCGGTGCATTGGGTATGTTTGACAATCTTTCTTTTAGTTTTACATAGTTATTTTGTATTGTATTTTCATGGATCGTTAAGTTGTACCCTTTCAATTTGGGTTGGTTTGTATTCATGAAAGCTATTACTTGGGAATCACTTCCACATGGAATGCATTACTTTACATTTTGTTTTGTGTGCATATTTGTTTACTTTCTAGAGACAATTATGGTACTTTTTAAATTGTTATCTCCTTCTATACATCAGGATCCCCTCAGTGGATTTACATATTTGTATCATTTTTCCTATGTTCTTGTTGAATGAAATTTGATGGAAGTATGCCAGTTTTGACATCCCTTGCTGTTTTCCCTTTTAACCAATTTTTTGTACCTCAGACGTAGTTACTGACTTGCTGGTAACTTTTGATAAATATGTGGTTGATCTTTACATATATATATATATAGTAAGCATGAAAGCATCTAGAGTTCATACTAGGAAATGATAATAAAATGTAACTACAAATGGCACCATAGCACACAAAAAATAATGGGTTGGTTAGTTACTAAGTTTTGAGTATTCCTTGTACCTTGATTTTGTAGGGGCTTAGCCAACGATCTCTGTATTCTTATAGGCTACATCATGGTCCTGAAATGTCAATATTTTAAGCCTACCAAATCTAGTCTAGCGGGCTCAGGAAAAGGCCATGAGTCCATGGTTCCAATGGTCTTTTTAATTGTTTAATTAGGACTCTTCCTTAATTTGTTGAATTTATTTAGTTTCCAAGTTGGTTAGGAGTCTTATCTGTAATGACATAGTTTTTAGTTAAGTTAAAATCTTATTTTTGTCACTTTTCTTTGGCCTTATTTTTGGGGTCAAAACTTATACATTTGACTTGATTTTGATATGATTTGAAAGGTTATTTAGTTACTTTTCTGAAAGTCTAATATTTTGGAAATTTGATGTGGTTTGGGAAAGTTATGGCAGAAATGCTAGGAGGGTATCAGTTTGTGGCGAAAATTTATTATTTTTAATTAGGTGTTCAGAATTTTTTTTATAATCATGGAGGAGATGAGGTGGTGTAAAGAAGAATTTTGATAATGAATGCAAAAATTGCTCTGGCATAACAGTTTGGTGTAGATTTCAATTCTTGCTTTCACGAAGTTGCTGATACTTTCATGGCCTTTATGTGGTAATTCCTAGAGTTCCATTGATGCTGATTCCAATGGGTTATCTTCGCCTGTAGGTGCAGAGTCTCTTCCTCTTTTGTCTTCCATTTTCATATTTTATATTATTTTTATGTATTGTGTTTCTTTTATCCTCAAAAATTATTTTGATTATCATATGTTTATTATTTAGAAATTCAGATTAAATTCTTATTGCTGATTCTGTCAACACATTTTAACTCTTTCTTTATAGTCTATTATAATTTTATTTCAATTCATCATCATCTATACCCTATGGCTGCTATATTACTTACTTATTTATTAAATTAAATTCTTGTTTACAGTTTTTTGTTAATTATTTACAATTCCATCTCTCAATTTGATAATTTTATCCCCTATATTATTCCCATGACTAGCTTTTATATTCTTGATAGTTTTTACATCAGTTTTATCATAGCCCAGGTTTTAGCTTCTAGGATTGGCAAAAAATTTATGGAAAGACTTACAGATGGTCAACGAGATTATATCTTAATTCGACTTGAAGGGTAGAGGACAGTTTATCTGATTGGATGCTAAACTTAGAAAAGTGGAGGACTAATAGTTCATAAACTGTTGTGAACCCATAAAAAAAACTGTTCTGAATCCAGATTCATATCTTAAAAAGGTTGATGACACCTTAGGATAGCAAGATTCAGAAGGAGAAGATCCGGTGATGCACGATGGTCTAAGGACCAATAAGCTCCTGCAGGTTATGGGCTCAAGGGAGATTTAAAATAGGATTGAAATCAGCCACAGTGATTAGGATTTTTTAGGGTTAAAGAAGACAAACGTAGGGTATCAATTTTGGAGCGAAATCTGGACAGAATTTGAGAGGAACAAAAACCCAGTCTAGGGGTATCCGAATGACATGAAATTTTATATGGCAGTAGGTTTATGAAAGACGAAATAAACCCCAAAATTTTAGGACAAATTAGTAAGTAAAATTATATAAAGTAGGCAAAACGCAGGTCTGGCCTCAGAGAATTCAGCACAGAAGAATCAGGGTTCTATATATTTTCAGTGTATTTATCTGGTGTGGACTCGATGGCTTACGTGATCAACTTCTAGTGGAAAGACTTCTTTAATGATGGAAGTAGAAGGCTTATAATAATAAAAGAGAAAAGGTAAAAGAAGGGGAGCCCCAGCCATAAAACAAAAAACTTGTCTCTCAAGAATTAGTAAATACTCAAGATCCCTCTTGCTAAGAAAAGATAACTATTTAAAACCTAAACTGGGAGGATGATCACCTATTAGTTGATGCATGTGGAAGCTGTTATGAAGTCAATGGTGAATGTGAAACTAAAAATTGTTGAAGGAGATGATGTACAAGCTTCCAATGAAATTGCAAAAGACTAGGAGAAATAAGTAGACATTGTCAAAATATGGTTGTCTTAGACAAGATGGTTTTGTAAGAGAGAATGTGGTAGACTGATGACACATACTTTGAGCTTTTTCCAAGTCTATTTAATATAGTAAATTATAGAGGAAAGTTTGACATAAGAGGATTCTTTATACTAGAGAACATGCTACGTGCTACATGCTTAAGCCCTTGAAGTTATCTAAGTATCGATCATTCACGATAGAACCTGAGGTCCACTTTTTCCAACTGGGGGATTATGATATAGGGGTTGAAACAACTTATCTTTGTTTTCTTGTGGCTTAACATTGTAGGCCTAACAAATTCATATTTAAAGCCCGTCAAACCAGTCCAGGAGGCTCAAAGAAAAGACCAATGAGTCCTTGGTTCTACCAGTTTTAGTGGTTGTTATATTAGGACTTTTTATTTTATGTTTTCTAGAAGTTCAGTTGTTAGTTGTTTGATTTAATATATATTCTAAGTTGGTTTTGGAGTCTTGTAGTGGGATGGTATTAAGAAAGTGATAGTTCTTATTTTCAAAGGTCAAAACTTCTCTTTTTGACTTATTTTTGTGAAATGTTATTTAGTTACCTTTCCCAAGGAGTCCAAGATCTTCTGATCCGATGTGATTTGGAGACCTTATGGCCAAAATATAACAAGAGGCTTGTCGTTTCTTGGTATTTGATGGAAGGGGATTCGGAGGTGGTTATTAGTTGGGGTGGGGGCTAGGGCCCGGGCCCTTGGCGTCACTCCTCTTCTTTGCATGAAATCAAGGCATTAGTAGCTGCCTTTTCTATCTCTTTTTTTCATGTTCTTAGATGCCAAAATTCTTTGGTTGACGGTCTAGCTAATAGGGGGGTTAAGGCCCCGTATTTGGTCTGTGAGAATTTTTATCCGGAGGATTGTTAGTTTGGGTCTTTTTGGCTCTTGTTGTATTTTAGTTTTTTCTCTTTTCTAATAAAGTTCAGTTAATTATCCCAAAAAAAAAAAAAAAAAATACTAATAAAGTATCAATTTTGTGATGGGATTATCTATTTTTGAGTTTTATTTTTAATAACAGATTACAATTTGTTTATAAATATGGAGGAAATGGAGTGGTGTAAAAAATAATTTTGATTGCAATTATGGAAATTGATCTGACATAGGGTTTGGTGCAGAGACCAATTCTTACTTTCTTGAAGGTGTTGATGATTTCATGGTCTCTAGATGATGATTATTAGAGTTCCATTGGTACTGATTTCAGTGTCTTTTTCATCTTCGTTTTTCTCCTGTTTCTTTATGTTATCAATTATTTGCTGAGTTTCCTTTACCATAAATCTTAATTCTGATTTTCTTATTATTTGATTTTAAAATTTAACTTAAATCCTTATAGTTAATTTCTTCTCAACCCATTGTCTAATTCTTTATTATCATTAATAATAATAATAATAATAATAATAATAATAATAATAATAATAATAATAATTTTCAATTTTAGATCAAACTATACCCTACAGCTGCTATTATTTGCTGATTTATTTCATAAAATTATGGATTTTAATTAATTATCCATAATTCCATTCCTCAACTCTGTAACTCTAACCCCTATATTAATCATATGACTTAACATTTATTCTTATTTGTATCTTTTCTCTCTTCCCTTGATAATTTCTGCATCACTTGAACTGACTATTTATCTAGTTTGAACTCTTAACAACAATAAAAAATAAGTGTATGAGGTAACCTGGAAATAGATCTAGTAGGTGATAAGTTATGTGAAAGTTGACTCAGATGGTTTGGTTATGTGTAACGATGACAATGATGGCTCTAGTGAGGAGTGCTTTGTATAGGTTCAAGGCTCTGCAAGGACAAGGGAAAGAACAAAAGGACATGATTAATAGTTGTGAATAAAGATTTTGGAGACTCACTTTAGAACAAGATATGGCCCTAGGTAAAGTGGAATATTGGAAGAGGATGTGTAGGGAGCTCGAATAGTGGGCATAAGCACTGATGATGATGGTGGTGAAGTCTAATAATTAGAATGATTCATGCATGTTGTAGCACTCTGCAACTCATGTATCTTGTATACAATTAGCCATGAAGTCCTTACAGACAAAAAATGACGTAGATTTAAGACATAATATTTAGAATTCTATATAGTTCAGGGGTGGAATCAACCTTATTTCCTAATCAATGTCTTTCAAAAGGTTACGGTCTTACGGAAGAAAGCTTTTATGAGTAATAGAAACTGGAAAAAGGTTTGTTATAGGCACATGCTGGTGTCCTAAAAGCCTACTCTGCTCCTACTTTGTATTCCTGATCACCTCTCATGCTCTGTTTCAAGTAATTTTGCAGTATCCATTCTACAGTACATAGTCTCCACAACTATTTCTATGGCTCATGTGATTCCATTCTGAGGGAACAAATCCAGTTCTTTTGGGCATCCTTTGCAGTTAGTCTTTAGCTTCAAATGCCTATAGAAAACATTAGTAGGAGCAGCATAATCACTTCTTTCATTTTACCTATTTTTATATAGAACTACAATGGATTCATCCCCTTGATTGTCTACAGAAGTGCTAGGAAGTTGAATGTATTCCTAGGTTAAGGAACTGTTAGATATATATGGTTAAGGACACTGCATCTCTACCTCATCAGTTTGGAATGTGTTCTGAAATTGTCTCATTTTGTTATTTGTCCTGCCATAAGGAAACTCATAGTTGAAGGTAACATCATCATCTGTGCCTTGTCCTAAAGTACTGAAATTCTATACGAGTTATCCTAGAGGGGGGGGGGGGGGTGAATAGGATTTACACAACTTTTTCAATCCTTTTTGACAAGAGCATGTTTAGTTAGGTTCTTCAATCATTTTCAAATATTCAACAACAATTGCTTCTAAAATAAACTTGTACTAGTGAGCAATATACTAGTGTGCACTATAGCAAGAGTAGAGAGCATGCTTGGAAAACAATTCTCTTGGATAGGACAATTTGCACCTTCTAGATGATGGAATATCAAGAAGATGTAATGAGTGTAGAACGAACACTCACAACTAAGCAATCCCACTGTGGGGTGTGTTGATTTTTCACTAATAGTTAACACTATTACAAGGAAATCAACTAAACTTACAATCTATGTTCCGTTGAGCATGCACTACCCCTAATGGCTCCAATGGGAGGTGAATTCCGCACTCGGTGTCTTCGGCGAGTGCTTCATGTCGGGTGGCTTTGGCGGACGTCCTCAAGTAGTAGAAGAAGAATAACTTGTGTGGTGCTCAGCCTCTCAATAGGCAAATAAAGCTAGTTGTTTCACACCGGGGTGAAGAGCTCCCAAGGGACCAAGAAAGGTCTCTAGCTCTCTAAACCACCTTGAATAATCAAAGGGTTCTCTCTAAGGGCTAGGTGAATGGATTTGCCTATCCAAGTTTCCCAAGCCTTTGGTCACAGTCTCTCTTTTGATAGATTTTCCTCACAAGCTCAAAAACACTCAAAGATTGGTTTAGATTTTGTAGAAAGCTCAAGACTAAGTGCTCAAATGTTTTTGAGAGTATGGATGAGTGTTCTAAAAAAATAAAAATAAATAAAAAGCCAAAGCATGGTTTTTATAAGAGGGGAATTCAAAAACAAGCATTCAACGGTCTAAAAAATTGACCGTTACTGGGCTGTCTGGGACAACCCGATCGATCGGGAGGTTCCTGATCAATCAAGGTACCCAAGCCTGATTGATCGGACTGCCAGGCCCGATCGATCGGCCTGCTTGGGCCCAATCAATCGGCAATGTTTGGAACGATCCGGTTGCCCATAAGCAGCCCAGTAAGTCCCTTTCTCCTGATTTTATACCCTTAGCCAATACGTGGGACCACTTGGGTCCTCTTAGGTTTTCTTTTTAGGGATGAGAAGAGTTAGGCGACTCACATAATAGGTCTATCATTGTCCAACGGATTTAGAGCACACACACATTACCAATTTTAATTTTAATTACATTGTATACCTGTAGACCTGTCTC
>JAOXJP010088327.1:0-28737 GCA_025762735.1 Platanus orientalis | reverse complement strand
GGTATGGTTGAAGCGTTACATGGTTCCACCGACAGCTTTGACAAGCATCACGCGATGGTAGCAGAGGCTATTTCAAGATGGTGCCCTAACACCAACACCTTTTTATGTCAATATGGTGAGCTAGGCATCTCGTTGTGGAAATTTATTGGCGTAAGCCATTTGCCCCTTGAGGGGAGACTGATGGAGGAGTACCACCCCTTCAATAATCACTTCGAGACACTTTTCACCATGTGTCGAAGATTATTCTAGATATTCTCTAAATTTTTTGACATAAACGTCTTGTATGGCAACTGGCTCAGACGCATTTGCCAAGGTCCCTTCTGGTATGATTGTTGGAGGCAAACCTTTGTTGTAGACCAAAAGAACATTCAACACAATGTCAACCTTGATGGTCCTGCATTCTTGGCTAAAGTTTATGTAGCCTTTTCGAGTGGGTGGGCTCTCCCAAGCAGTGTGGGTGAGTGCATACACCTTAGCGTCTTTACTATTGCCGCAAATCTAGTTGATGGGATCCGCATAAACTTGGTGGTTCCCAGTCTTTGTTACTTGTACAGTGGCCTGCATGATATTATAGAAGCAGGTCTTGAAGAAGGTCAAATAGGGGAGAAGTTAGTACATTTTCCACTTCAATATTTTTGTGCATGGTTGGGACTTCATTTCCTTTCCATCTACCAAAGAGGAAAGAAGAAACTTTGTACCATCGCATACATCAATACCTTAAAGAATCAGCGGGAAGAGATGGTATTATGGCCTACTGCTTTATTTTTCTTAACTCATAAACTTGTCCTTGTTCCAAACCACTTGTTCGGAAAGCAGACCCTAGTGGATGATGGGTCGCTAGCGGGAGAAGCATGGGTGTATTTTTGTTCCCTTCAAAGTGGTTGTTTGGCGTGGAGGAGAGATAGCCATTTCCATATTGAGGCCTATAATCCTCATCTGTTCGCACACCATTTTTCATGTTTTCAAGGGCTTATCTCTCCCCCTACTCGTGTAAAGGCGGTGGGTAGGACAACCAATTTAGAGAGGATCCAGGAGGCTTATCTATATTTTGTGAGGTTGGGCACAAGTAGTCATGTGGCCATCCCTGAGGAAATGGCTGAATAAGACAACCTCTAATTTGATTATTATACCAAATTGTGGTATAACTCATTCTTTTCAATTGTAAGATATAATGAAGATGGGGACAACTCTTGGGTTATTTTTTTGTGATAGTCAAGGCACTGTAATAATGGCCAACAAGTCTTGGAATAAGATGTCATCCAAGAAGACATCAGCCGTTCAATGGCCTAAACGATCCAATAAGCGGCCGTTGGGTCATCAAGAGGATACTGATTCGGTTCCACCATCTCCTTTAGCAACCAAAGGATAAAAAGCCAAGCAGGCCCAAAAGGAAAAAAGGCCTAAGGAGTAAGTCGCATGGAAAGAAATCCTGACGCATCCCATCCCCTGATAGAGCGAGGGAGCCTGAACAGATATCTCTCATTCATGAAGACAATTTTGAAGACATTGGAGGTTACCCCTTTGAAGAACCGTAAGCCGCAGTTACAAGAATGAGACAAATTAACAATATCCCATATGTTAGGTAATTTGTGTCAGGGGGTAAGACCCTTGAGGAACAGAGGCAACTGACTAACATATTGCCAGTAATGCAAGAGTAGGGTTTAATACAGTCTTTCAATCATCATTTCCATACTTTTTCTACTATAAGGCCTGAATCAGAGAAGTAAAGAGGACATGAAACCGTTTTTGATAGACCTGGAGCACCTACAGGACCATGGGATCCATCAAGAATCCAATAATACACCTCTCATCGACAGTTATACAATGTTTACACATTAATTCGAGAAGAGCTCGAGGCCTTATGGAGCCTGGGGGCACCGTGCAGGAACTTATTATTACTATGAATGGATATAATTTGGAAGACCACTTCCTAGACTATGTTTTCCAAAAAGTGACTAGCATTACACGTGAGCTCTAAGCGTATATTCCTATTGGCCAGGACATTTTCATGGTGACTCCCTCCCAAGTTTTATTAAAGATATCAAGAAGGAGTTAGTGGCCACGGGACGGAGCCTGCCTTTTGTAACATCTGAGTCCACGCACGGTACATTGGAGAAACGCTTAAGGGAAGATGAAGCATTTTTTTTTTTGTAGTTGAGTGCTCCCTTGCCATTGACCAACCTACTCATTTTAGTGAAGAGCCAAGCAATGAAGAAGAAGCGGTAGCACAACAGGCAATAACCAAGTCACGCGAAACTGCAAAACAAGAACCTTATGTCCCTTTTAAGGGGAAAGGTGTCATTGAAGATGACATGCCTTCCCATGTTCTTGAGGTGGGGGCTTCTTCAAGCGTTCCGGAGGCTGGAGTCTTCCAGTACATTCCTTGAGCAAGAGCTGTGAAATCCTCCCTCACCAACACCCCTTGAAGAGCATGCTAAGGTATGCTTATCATATATTTATATCTTGTATAGACTTAGTAATGCTCGTTTTGCCATTTAATATCTTGTGCCCTTTTATCTTTCAATTATTCTGCATTCAAGTTTTAGAAGAAAGTGTTGTAGAACCTACACTTTCTGAAGTGCAAAGGCCGAGTCCCATGGAGGTTAACTCCCAAATGGTTGTAGAAGATGAACAAGGTGTCTCAACATTAGGGGGGATAGACCCAATAACTGAACAAGTAGAAATAACCTGCCCTATTATCATACTCGAGGAATAACAAAACATAGTCAAATTGGTGCTGGGCATGAACTTTGATGAAGTTGAAGAAGGCTCTTCCTAAGATTTTGAGGCGTTCATAGGCCTTCAAGTACTCACAAATAATTTGCATGATGTGGTTATGTTAGAAATAGAGGACCTAGTAGATTATGAGGACTCTGAAAAGGATGACCAATGGTGGACTGATGGTTCTAGGGAGGGTAATCCACTGGTTGATGAATTAGAAAATATTGGTCGTAACCCAACTGGGTCACTTGCTACCACCACTGAAGCAGATGATTAATGGGCAGAAGATATTGGTGAAAAAATCCCTACTAAAGGTGAACCTTCTAGCTCTGCTGATGTAGAGATGCTTGAAGAAAATGACCCTTTTGAGGCTGAGGAAACCCATGACAGAATCATTAATGAAGTTAGCGAGCTTGTCATCAAATCCATTGATAATATCCTTGTTACATCGTCTGCTCCACCTATTGAGGGGGGAAGCAGCGCAATCGATAGAGGGTTGAATGCAAAGATAACTCAAGGAGAAAGCTTGGTTCAAGTGATCAATATAACCCTCCCCGAACCAACTATCGGCCCATTTATGACAGAACCAGCAAGTGATGACCATTCCCAAAATGTAATGGTTTCTGAGAAAGGTATATACCACCACCCCTTTTTAAGCTATCCATATTATTTATCTTTATGTGTTCTCATGTGCTAAATTTTTCTTTTATTATTAATCCAGCTATTAAGGAGAACCTCCTTGCGAGGCAAGAACTTACAGAAATTCCCCCTATGGGTCATGGTAAGCCTTACACTTTGCTATGAAGTATATTTCTATGTGTCATTGCTAACACCTCCTTCCTTACTTGTCTAGATGAGATCGTAAGCACTGTTAGTGCCATTCGATGCCCTTCCAAGATTGCATCGGTGGGTGTGATCCACAAAGGTATGCTTGACTTGATGATGAACTTAACACCTTCATCACCTGATCTCATGAGTACACAGGATGAGATCTTGACAGCCCTCATTGAAGATGTGGAAATCCATATTTGCAATGATGGGTTTCTACGAGATGTAGAGATGTTCTTCAAATCCTTGGCAAGGTGATTGACCCTAGCGTTGGAACCTGCTAATATTGAGGGCGATGTCGAGGCTCAAGCCAATCTAAGCACCGTGGAGGTTGAAAAAGAAGGCTTTGATGGAAGAACTCGACTGAGTTTGTGACTCAGTACCGAGTATTGATAATGATTTGGCCAATGCTAAAGATGAGCTGTTAAGGGTGCAAGCTCAGATTGTGATTCTCATAACCACCTGGGAGGCAAAGATAGTAGAAGGAACCACCCTTAAATTGAGAATTGTTGCGGCTTCTTCTACCGTAGATCATCTTCGAGATGAGTTCATCATGTAGGGTGATCAAGTCTAATCTTCCCTGACCACTGAAGAAGACCTGTGTAAATGCCTCATTTCTGCCTTCCCAAAATAGTGTAATCCTCGAATGATGTAGCCTTTTAATAAAAAGGAAACAAATAGAGTTTTGGCGCTTATTGTCTTATTGTCTCTTACAATTTCTCTCTTTTAGTTGTTTATTTTATATGTTGTCTGAGCACATATATATATTCTTATGTATGCATTCTAAGTGCTGATATTATGAGGATTAGTACCGTTGAGTGCCACATCATCACTATTATGATTGGTTAGTGTTAGGTGAGTCGGATAAGATCGACGTTATAAGAGTCGAATTATGACTTGTATCATGAGTGTCCATCGTGACTAGCGTTATGAAGGTCATGAAAGTCGAATGTGATTGACATTGTAAGAGTCGAATGAAATTAACATTATAAGAGTCAGGTGTAGTCAACATTATGAGGGTCAAATGTAACTGACATTATGAAAGTCAAATATAATTGACATTATCCGAGTCAGGTGTAACTGACATTATGAGAGTCAAATATAGTTGACATTATAAGAGCTGAATATGATTGACATTATGGGAGTCGAGAACCACGAACACGTGTAGATCTTCCGTGTAAGTGGGGATGTCATGCCCTTACCAAGGATGTTGTAATGGTATATATTTTCTAAAGTGACATTAACAACATTCTTCTGACAAAAGTACCGAACCATTTCCTTGGATGATGTACTTTATTGATGTTGCTTGAATTCAAACTGTTGTAGTAAAACGGACGTGTTGCTTTTGTTCCTTTTTTGAGACGCCTCTTTCCCAAAGGATTACGACCATTTATATTTATAAATGAGAGGGTCATGTCCATCACACTTCTCATTCCTTTAGCTTTTGTAAACTGAATTGGTAAAGGTTTATTTGTTGCTAATTTAGAATGAAACAATCATATAGGGAGAGTCCTTCACTTGATTATACTAACTACCCTTTTGTTTCTATGTTGTAGCAAGATGACTCCAAAGAGAAGGTTGGCCAGTGTTCCTGAGGTTGGAGAATCATCGCAATCGCGAGCAAGGCTGGATGAATCTGCCCCAGCCAAAGAGGAAGATCCTATATCGTTGTTAAATGTGGAACCCATTAAACACCTTATTTATCATAATAACTGATTCCTTTGGTTTCTATGATCCAACCATACTAATTTTTACAGACATGGTGAGAACGCCTACTGCTAGCAAAGTGGAGGTGTGGATCAATGAGACTTGTAGGGAGCAGGATGTACTTATTAGTCATTTGGTTGACATGTCTGCTAAAGAGGTGGATCTCCCTTTCGTCCGGGAAGAAATCTTAGACACGTTGGCTCACATAAAAACTTGTGTGTATAACCCTGAGTTCAGAGGCACCATAGTATGTCTTCCTAATGCTTTGTCTGAACTCTGTAAAGCAAAGGACATCAAAATGTTGAAAGGGCCAGAGTATGTTGTCCGCTTGTGCCTTCAAGAAGAAGAGATCAGGATGACCAATTTGACTACTCAATAAACTCAGGTACTAGAGGAGATTGGTCTGTTGGTGAGGGATGCTAATGAGTTGATGGATCAGATGGAAGCGCTAAAATAACACAATAACAAAGTGATGAATCATCTGGAATCTCGCAAGAGGTTCATCGATCACGTGGGTAACTCGATTTGTCATACCATCTATATGGTAGACCGTTGCAGGGGAGAACTGATGAGTCGAGTGAGTGATCAGTGCAACGGAGTCTCTAGGGAGACCATCTATAACCTCAACATGACACAGTCAGAGGTTGATGTGGCAAATGATGCCCTGGAAGGAAATGTTGAAATTGCATGCTAAGATTTTAAGCTTTAGTAGCACTGATGCTGTGAGGGACTGAGAATGTAGTGTAATCATAGGGGAGGATGCCCGTCATTGTATTGTTTCATTTATTGTAACAACATTTTATTAATGGTTTTCATATAAGAACCTTGTTTGAAACACAAAATTTTCAAAGAAAATTTTTAAAGAAAAGGCCTAAGAAATATAGGACTTACGAGCATGTACCCCTCCCCCCCTTTAAGAAATATATCATCTAGTTAGGTGACGAAATGATATGATTCTCAAGGAGAAATTTAGGTTTGATTTATGATGGGGCTGCACTTATCTTGTTATGACAGGCTTCCTACATACCCTAGAGTAAGATCAAGCCCGACCATAGTTTGATTATGGGATTTTTAGTATTTTTTGTCCCTTTTTTGCCCCTGGTAGTCATCCACTAGGACTGGGAATCACCTAATTGTTGCATCCCATTGCCATTACTGGTTTTCAATGAGATTGGCAAGAATTTGATCTTTCCATAATTGGATTATTTTATTCGCAATGCCCATATGGGTTTTCACCATGCCATTTCCAGCATGCTTCATTTATTATGTATCCTTTTTTGCCCTTAGGATCCCTTAACCTAAGGTTGGGGTTTGCCTAGATTTTGCATCCCACTACCATCACTGGTTTTTAGTGAGATCGGCATTTTTTTTAAAGATATGTGGTTGCATCCGGATCATGGAGAAACCTAAACTGCCTATGTACCCATAGAAAACATGATCAAACCGACATAGTTCCTCGAAGCCCCTTGTTTGTCATTTAGGGGTAAAATTTCTTCAAGAATCTAGCATTGGTAACAGGGAGAATTTGGTTGCCCTCCACATCGCGAAGGAGGTATGAACCATTATGGTAGTAGACCTTTTCAACGGCATATGAGCTGTCCCATTTAGAGGCAAATTTATCTTCTTTTCTTCTAGTAGGATCAAGTGGTGATTATGCAAGAAAGACGAGCTCACCATTTGTGAATGAGCGAAGTTTAGCTTTCTTTTTGTAAGCCCTTGCCATGCGGGCTTGGTAGAATTTCAAATGTTATTATGCAGTGAGCCTGGATTCATCAAGGGTCTCAAGCCCTGAAAGGCAGATCTTGGTGGCCTCAACATTTGTAAAACCATCCTATATTACAACTCACAATGATGGTACTTGGATTTCAACTGGCAGAACGGCCTCGGCCCTGAACACGAGAAAATAGGGGGTCACCTGTGTTAGTGTATGAAAAGTAATACGATATACCCAAAGTGCTTTAGGAAGGCGTTCATGCCAGTCCTTTTTATGCCTAGAGACCATCTTCTTTATGATTTTACAGAGAGTCTTATTAAAAGCTTATACCAAACCATTAGCTTGAGGGTAATAGCATGATGAATGCTCTAAATCAATGTTATATTTTTCCATGAGTTGGTATAGAGGTGAACTAACAAACCAGACTATGTCGGAAGCCTTGATTTCTCGCAAGGTGATGGCCTCTACCCATTTGGAGAAATAATCTATTGCGGTGAGGATGTAGTGATGCCCTTTGGAAGAGGATGAGATAATGGGTCCCATTATATCCATTCCCTACTTAGAAAATGGCCAACAAAAGGTAGTGTGCAGTGGTTTTGCATGAACGTGTCCATAGTCGTTATGTAGTTGGCAGACGCGACATCGTTTAGCGTATTCGATACAATCGACTACCATTGTTAGCCAGTAGTAGTAGAGCCTTTTTAGCTAGTATTAAATCTTAGGGCCACTTTGGTGTCCTCCACATACACCAACATGCACTTCCTTCATTACTCTACTAACCCCATCGGCTTATAAGCACCATAATAACATATCATCTAGTGACCGTCTGTACAATTGATTGCTTTATAGGGTGAATCGAGAAGCACGCCATCTCATTTCAACATGCTTGATAGGATCAGTTGGCTCTCTCCTATATATCCATGAGATGTTGAATTAGGGGATCGCGCCAATCTTCCTCACCCAAGTTTGATTTGTCAACCATACCTTTTAGTACATCGCCCTCTTATAAGTTAGTGTTGCAAGCGAGGAAGACATCTTTCTTAATGGCGGTAGATAATGGGGAGACAACCCTTCTTTATCCAATATGAATGACAAGGTCATCGTCCTTTAGGTGCGTAAGGGATATAGTCAAGCTAGCCAGTGCATCGGCTTGTCCATTATGGTCCCTTCTAACATGTTGTATCTGCAAGTGCTAGAACAACTTGGCTAAGTATTTGACCCTTTAAAAATAAACTGTTAAACTTGGCTTTTTAATATGATAAAGGTCATTCATCTGGTGGACAATGAGCTTTGAATCCTCGTAAATCATGAGATCATCTATAGGGATCTCCAAGGCTGGCTCAAGCCCTATGATTAAGGCTTTATATTCAGTTTCATTATTCGAGCGTCCCTTAGTTAGCGTGAGGGAGTGCATGATGATGCCATTATCTAGGGTGACAAAGACGATGTTGATCCCTGAAGATTTATTTGTATTATCTCCTGAGGCATCGGAAGGACCTCAAGATGCACCATCAAAGAATATTTCCCAGTTTTTCTTTATCTATACTTGCATAACATTCTCCTTAGGTAACTCCATTTGAAGAGGGGAACCATTAGGTATTGGATGTGCAGCCAAGAAATCTGCGAAGGCTTGACCTTTTACTACTCGCTGCAGAACATAATGAATGTCGAATTCAGAGAGGAGGACAATCCATTTAGATATACGCCCTTGTACAGAGGGCCCACTCATGATATACTTTAATGGGTCGGCTCTCGATATAAGATGTACCATTGTAGTAAGTAGATAATGTCTTAACTTCTGTAATGCAAAGATTAGAGCTAAATAGATCTTCTCAATAGGTGAGTAATTTAGTTTAACACCAACCATTGTCCTGCTAAGATAATATAAGGCATGATCATTGCCTTCTTCATTGTGTTGAGCTAATAATGCCTCGAGGGATGATTTAATGGTTGCTACATATAATAGTAATGGTTTACCCAGAGTCGGGCTCATGAGTATTGATGGATTTAGTAGATATTGTTTTATACTATCATGAGTTTTTGACAAGCTTAGTCCCACACAAAAGGAACTCCCTTCTTCATTAATCTTGAAAAGGGCTGACAACATCCCAAAATATTTAAAATGAATCGGTGAATGTATGCAAGTCTGCCCTGAAGCCTTTTGAGTTCAGGGATATTCCATGGTATTAGCATTTCAACTATGATGGTAATCTTCTTAGGATCTATTTCGATACCCCTGTGTCAAACAACAAATCTAAGGAATCGTCTGGATGATGCACCAATAGCACATTTGAGTGGATTCATTTTTAGATTATAGTGACGAAGCCTTTGAAAAACCCGATCTAGATCGGCTATGCGATGTTGTTTGAGTTTTGTCTTAATGACCAAATCATCGAGATAGCATTCAACCGCATCATGTAGAAGGTCCTCAAATATATAAGTCATTACCCTCTGGTAAGTGGCACTGGCATTCTTTAGGCCAAAAGGCATAACCCTGTAGAAAAATATCCTAATTAACGTACGGAATGCTATAGCCTCTTCATTCTCTAGAGCCATAGTTTTATCCCAAATATCCATCTATGAACGAAAGAGCTTTGTACCTCGTGGTGGAATCTACCAACAACTCGGTAAGGGGTAACAGAAAGTCATCCTTCGGGCATGCACTATTAAGGTCCCTATAGTCGATACAAACCTTGATCTGATCATTATTTTTCTGTATAGGCACAATATTGGTGAGCCATTTTGGGTATCGAACTTTGTGGATAAATCAGGCCTTAAGTAGTTTATCCACTTCCCCTTTTATTTTGTCGACAATGTCATGTCTAGCCTTACGAGGGTGTTGCTTGATGGGATGCTAAGATGTATTGATGGCAACGTAGTAAACTATCATGTTGGGGTCCGGTCCTAACATTTCAAAGTAATTTCAGGCAAACACATCTTGGTTCTGTTAAAGAAATTAGAGATATTGCATCTGTTCTTCTAAGAAAAGGTGCACACTGATGAAGGTGGGACGGAGGTCTTCTTCAGTTCCTAAGTTTACTTCGATCAAGTCATCAACCATTGTTTGGCCTCCATCTTCAAGTTCTGAAGGAGCAAGCATCATTGGCTCCATAATAAAGTCTTTAGAAGACGGCGATTGTGTCTCTGCAGATAGGCATTCAAAGGGAGCGTCCTTTAGTAAGTCAATCTCCTATGTTGTTATTACATGGGAGAAAACTTTTAAATAGGTGGGTTGCCTATCTAACCCTCTTGTATCATCTTTGTTCTTGGAATGAATGACTAAGCATTCAAACTGTTGAGTTGGAACTTCCTTTCCCTTATAAGAATTCTTCCACTTCCCTTGCCAATCAAAGCCATAACTCTAGAGCAATTGGGGAATCAGCTTTATGTGTGGCAACAAAATGTCTGAATCTTTAAGTTCTCTTTTTGGTATGGGACCTAGGTGATCCTTTGATTAAATTGGGCCTCCGGGGAGGAAAATAGAGGGTGATCGATAAGAATCGACCCATATTGCTGACAATCGCACCAATGGGAGGACAAAATTTTGTGCCATTGAATTTGGTAACAATGTGGGTTCATCCTTGGTTATTTTAATGTCATGTCGTACTTTAAGCTTTTGAGGCTTAGCATTATTGTCATTGTCCTTCCCTGGAGTATTATGTACTACTTCTTAGGGATCAGGTTTTTGATAATATGAGGCGTCAACGAAAGAAGCGTCTGCTACTGGGAATGGATTATTGTCAACTACTATGGTACCTTGAGTATCTTGCTAGGGGTACTTGATACATTGGTGGTATGTGGAGTGGACTACCTAAAATTTTTACATTTATGGTCACCCGATGAGGGAGTTATAAGCAGTATTTGCATCAATTATGTAAAAAGATGTCAAATCTTCTTTATGGCCGAACTTGGCCTTTAGACTAACAGAGCTAAAAGGGTGTTGCTCATTTTGATTGAAGCCCTGAATAACAAGCATACTAGGCTTAAGATGAGAGGGGTAAACCCCTAGATAGGTCAGTGTTTTGGATAAAAGTATGTTTACTACTGAACCGCCATCAATCATTACCCTAGACATAGGTTGATTATCAAAAGTGTCTGTGATGAATAATGGTCTATTATGACGAGGGTCATTGGAATACCGATCAGTGTCTTTGAAAGTAATTATGAGCATGCACAAACCTTCTCATGTCACCATCTGCTAAGAATCCCTAGCAACCTCATCATTTATAGTGAACTCATCTAGGTGAGTTAGTGCATAAACCATAGAGGTCCTGAGCTCTAGTGACATACGGAGGGTATCATAGATAGTTAACGAAGATGTGATCTTTTTTAGATGTGCCATCACATCATATGGAATAGGATTATCCATCTTCTTGATAGCCTTACTATGTTTAGTTTCCATGGCCGCCTTTTTCATTACATCAGCTTGTTGATTAGCTGTGAGACCTTGCGGCAGGATCTCTTTCTTATATCGCAACTTGACTTGGTTAACATACCGAGTGTGCAGCTGATGTCTTTCTACAAGAGTAGTGATTTTAAGTTTGGCAACATTGCAAGCCCCTATCCACGGGTGGGTAGGCATCTCATCCTTAGAAAAATTCTAAGATGTGGTAGCAAAGCTAAAATTATCGCCACCGAAGTTATTTGAGTCAATGACCAAAGGTGGCATGTCCTCCAAGGATAAAAAAGTCATGACGAAGAGTTGTCCATAGATTTGAGACATTGTCGTTTTCATCAACCAAAGTTGAGGATTTGTTGGCATCCATGTTGACATCCCACTAATCTTGGGGTAAAAATAATACCACACTTTGTATGTCCTAGAGATCATGCCTATATGCTCTTTGACGGCGATAAAAGTGATCGACGAGCATTGGCCATGAAGAGACATGACAAGAGGGTAAAGTTAAGTACCATTCAAAGGCATATGAGTCTAAGGAGATCAGAAAAAGTCACACTAGCAGATCATGTGCGGTGGCTAGTACTCCAGTTTCTTGCAAAAAACAATTGGTGTTACAATGCGGATCTCCATCCCTTGTGTATATTATGAGCAAAGACAATTGGTATTCTCTAGAAACTGGGAAAGATATAACTCATTTTTTATAGGTTGCCTTGACTCGTCGAACCATCAGGAATCTATCACTTGGGTAATGATTTAATCAGGGAGGCCCTCAAATCCTTCATATATTTTTTGTTGAGGAGGTTGTCTCAGGGGATCCATATTCCAAGGATCGTAGGGTTCTATGTCTGGCCTCATAAATTCATGGATGAACATTTAAATTAGGTGACTCTAAGAAGGTATGCTTTGGGGTGCTAAATCCATATACCGATCTAGAGGCGAACCATCTAAAGAGAGTGAAAGTAGACACAACAACAAATTATCATTATGCATCACCTCCCTACATGATATCATGAACTTAAATAAATGATGTTATGGGTATTGATAATCTTCATCTAAGAAAATGGCGAATAGGGGCACCTCAAAGCCCAAGGGAAATGCCTCTAAATATACAGCTTAATGGTAAGGGAAGGCCCGTTGGTTGAACTTGTTTAAAATATTTTAGAAATATGTGCGTTTCCATGGAGTCATGGGCAGACGAGCGATCCTTGCAGGACAAAATGGTGGATCATGTATGAAGTCTGGCAATGTAATAGAGATACTGCTAGTATTACACTTGTAATGCAATTAGAATAGTTACTCATTTAGAGTAATCATGGTATGTCAAGCTATTATAGAGCCAATCAATCAATATTGTTGACCCGTGTGACACTAGTGTTGGCTGTGATTCCCTGGGTAGGTGAGGATTACCATCACATATAACTGATGTCATATTGTAAGTAATGACTGAAGACTGAAACAAATCTTCGGGCATAAATTCTTCCAATGTTGCCGGCACTCGTGGGGGTTGTTCTAACAAGTCATTTTCATGAACCAATGGTGGGGAAGCTATGACCTTTGGGTCCTTCCCCTTTTTCTTGATTACCCCCTTCATGCGTAATGACCTTTTCTGAGTACATTTGGCAGGGCTATGTACCTGTTCTACCCCTATTTTAGCAGACTAGAGCCTTCTCTTGCGTGTTTCTTTACTCTTAAATGTAACCCAATTGTCTCCATCATCATCAACATCCTTGTTATCTTGAGGATTCATGAAGTAAATCAAATCTTCATCAACAAAGACAACATTTGTGGTTGCGGCCCTCATGTCTGCATCCAACAGCATGGTATTTTTGTCAATTAATTCTTGAAACTTGTCCTTAAACATAAAGCAATCTTACAAGGTGTGGCCTACAATATGATGATACTTGCAATATTTTGGATCATTAACCTTGTCAACTTCTACAGGTCTCTTTGATTTAGGGAATATGATATCATGAGATTTGATTGTTTGTTTGAACAGACTCTCTAAGTCATCAGGATAAAATGTATAAGCCCACTCTTGTCTTTCCTTTATGCTTAGTCTCTTGGGAGGGGCTTCTTACTTTGTTGTGGCTGGCTTAGTTGCTTTTGCAGTATACTTGACTTCTAGTTTAGTAGGTGGCTTTTTAGTGCCTATCATAGTGGATTTCATCTTATTAACCACCATTTTTCCTTTTCTTTCGCATTTGTGTTCAAGTAGTATCTTTTCTAGAGTAAACACCTTGGATATTAAGTCGTCAAACATAGAGTACTAATGCATTGTAAGAAGGAGAGAGAGCTCAAAGGCTATATTTTATAGACACATCTCAATGAGCGTTTTAATAGGAAGTGCATTCTCATAAGCATAAGACATATTCTTTCACCTATTAGTAAAGTTCACCACTAACTCATTATTTCACTGCTTTTCACTAAACAATTCATATAGCTTGACAGGCCTATAAGTGCTATGGAACTATAAGACGAACACTCATTTCATCGAATCCCAATCTAGAATAAAATAAGGTTTTAAATTTGAACACCATGTAAATGCATCCCCATTTAGAGATTGGACGAACAACTTTAGCAACAAGTCATCATGTTGGGCAATAACGCCTCATCAGAATTCAAAGTAAGTGATATGTTGCTTAGGGCATGTCGTTCCATTAAATGTATTGAAATGAGGCTGGAGAAATTTCGATGGAAAATGTACTACATCCATATGTGGAAGGTATGGCTTTCCAATTGTGTATGTATTTATAGTTTCCTACTATTTGTATTCCTTAAGCATTTCAGTCATCATTGCCCACATATAATTAGGGTCCATCATGGATGTAGTTTGATGTACATATGATCCCTATGGCATAAATGGAGTCTATGCATGTGCTTTGTAACCATACGTCCAGGGAGGCATAGGTTCATATAGTGGTGGCTCATGTTGATGATATACTAAATGATGAGGCCATTATGGGTGTGAACCTGACAGAAAACCTTATGTGAGCAGCCTTTATGGAATGGGTGCATTGGGTGCAACACTCACAGTTGGAGTAGGCCCTGGTAAATTAGCAAACACATACTCTGGTGTGTAGTGGGAATACCCCCTTGTGTTTGACTTAGGCAGTTTGCCTTACTGATTCTGTTGCTATGGGATTATGATTTGGTGGGGTTGTGCCCTATCTTTCGAGCATGAGCTGCTCGATCATGGCTTTTAACTTTGCTATTATGATGTCCTGAGCGGCTAAGCATTGATCTCATCTTTCTACCTGGGCTCGCCAGTCTACAGTTATAGTGTGTTCCCCTTTAGAGTCAAAATGGTACTCCCTAAGATCTACATTTTCTACATTTGTTGTGAAATCAATTGGTGGATCTTGCCCCCCCTTGATCCCGTTATTGTTGGTTCGGGTCCTTACATGGTGGAGGTGACATTAACTGTTGTAGCAGCTCTAGGTGTAGTATAGGGGTTATCCCCCTGGTAAAACATAATAGGAGAGGCTCCTAAGGCTCTTCTAGTGGTTGGTAGCTCTCTTGAGGGTGTTCTAGGTGTCTTAGCACTTGCCACCAATTGACTTCTAGTCATCATGCCGATAGAGTTGAAAGCTCATGGTCGCAACTTAAAAGGCCTTGGAGTATTGGCAGGGGTGTCTTTCCTTGCCCCTACAAACATTACTGTTGATTGGGAGTTTTGCTTAGACCTGAATATTTTGCATTTACCGACATAAGGTGTATAACTTGTATTGCCTTTAGTGTAAGAAGGTAAGGAGGGGTCGACCCTTTGTGGATGTATCCATGGCAGTCGCATTAATCGGCATATTTCTCGCCTCTTGTTGCTCATAAAAGAGTTTACGTGCTCTAGACCATTGTCTCTGAGAAATGTTTCTTTTTTGCTTTTTCTTGGGGGATAATACTCTTATTCTTTTTAATGGTTTACTTTCCTCGAACCTCCGTAGGGCTTCCAACTTGGTCAAAAGCATTGAATTTTGGAACTCCACACTAGCTTGAGCATGCTGTCAGTTGTGATGTATATGTGGGATTTGGGTGGCTATATTGCCTAATGGCGATTCCTCTGGTAAGGTATAACCTCTAGTAGTCATTGCTTTAGATTTCTTTTTCTTATTGTGCGAGCTTCTTTTAATCCCAGGTGGCTTTGATGTCTCATTCTAGTTGTCAACTTGTTCCTCTGCTTGGCCCCTTAACATAATGGGAACTCCATCCTGTGAGTGTTATATGTACTATAGTCAAATTTTAGCTTTTTGGCGGCGAATGAGAATTTTCACACGCTCCTATAAATGTGTGCAAATGAGACTTTTCCTTGTGCTAGTTGTACACGAATGTGGACTTCAAGTGTTCATTCGCCACTATGATGTCGCGTGAGTGTCGTCGCTTTCGTGAGCACACATTCTTGCATAAATTAGAAATGTCATACTCATTCACAAGGCAAGTTTGCAATAGAAGGTCCATGGGCCAACCAAAGTTACTGACTTGTGTTTTCTTCTAGCAGTTAGAATCCATTAATTAGAGATTGGTCTCAGTCTTAGGCGTCCAAGACTCTCTCCCTCTCTGTGCGTGGAGTCATTTACAACGGTGAATGTTTCTTCACAAATTAATTTCTTTAATTTCATTCGCAGGTTCCAATCCTGGTGAATGTGAATATCCATTTTCATTCGCTCACTTTTGTAGTGTTGAATAGGAATCTGGAACTTTGCCTGAATCAATAATTTGCATCTTTCTTGAGGCTTCAATGGCCTTTGTGTGAAGATTCAGCTCAAATTTACATACCTATTGTTTCTTAAAGTTGTTTGAGGTGATTTAGGGAATATAGCCCCTTGGTTTAATTGGTGTGACACCAAGTTTTCCCACACTCATGAATGTGCCATTTTTAGCAGATACGGTCATTGTTGCCACTGCATGGGAGGATACCAAAGCCTCAACCCCTTGGTGAAGCTAGGGAGATCGAAGCCTTAACCCTTTGTTAGGAGACCGAAGCCTCAACCACAAATAACTTTTGGGAGACCAAAGCCTCAACCATAGGTGTTACTTGGGAGACCAAATCCTCAACCATATGGATAAATGGTGGTGGGGAGACTAAAGTCTCAACCCATGTTTTTGTGTAGCCACATGCCCTTGTGCTGTACCGGTGGAGGGTGTCATGGTTGCAACTTCATTGAGGTACCTATGAAAAAGGGAAATACCCATTAATACAACGAAACTTAAAGAGAGATGGGATGAAAGTATAGTCCTACCGGGTATGCCAGAAATTTGTAATACCAAATTTTGAGCCATTTTTATGAAGCAAAATTCATTGAACAAATTACCTAGCCGTTTAGGGGCTAGTGTATTATTTTTATAAGTGGGAACTAACACTCCAAGCTTAAGAGACTTGTTATTTACTATTGTTCAACATAGCAAACCTTTGATTAACCTTAAGTTTATCAACTTGTATTATAGAGAAGAAGCTGCATAAATATAAAGAATAAAAGGGGAAGAAGAGAAGATAATGATCATTTTTATTTAATGAATATGAATACAACTTTACTGTTCAAACATCAGCAAGTTTACCTAACCATAACCTGGTCTGTCATTAAGCTTCTTATGTTGTCTTCCTTGGAGAGATTGCAGAGGTGTAATGGACTTGCTTCTCTTTTTCAGAAGAGAGGTGAACTTATGGACTTTTAGAGGAATAGAGTAGAACTTGCATAGATATTGAGAGCAACGTTGACTTGAGCTTATGATGGATCTTTAAAACTTTTACAACTTCTCAAAACTTCTTCAAATTTTTTTTCTCGTGCAGCTATGAAGGTATTTATAGTAGCAAAAACAAGTTATAAGAGTCTTTGTTAGGGAAGAACTCTATCTCATTTATGGCTCCCTTAATGGAGTGGGATTCTTTAATCTTTATCCCAAAGATATAGGTGCCTCTTCTATGTGAGAATGCACCTTCTTTAGTCTTCTGGGTGGTTAGGAAACTCATAGGAGTCGTGGCTATCTAAAATAACCACCCTAGAAGAAGATAACACTGAATTTCAATTTCTGGTTTCCGTGATATATAAATATGAACAGTGCATTTACGCACACTTTTGGCGGCGAATGCAAGTATCTGCAATCCTTTGATTTCGGGTGAATAAGATGGGGATTCTTTATTTGCCAGACATAAGTGTGGTGAATGTCAGGTTATTTAGTCATTCGCACACTTTTAGGTTTCTATATTGAGAGAATTTGAAAACCATACATTATTAGAAAGGTCTTCAAATCTATTTTCCAATGCCTTAAATGGTTCGTACTTCAGAGTTTTGTAGGAAAAATTATGGTCATTTTTCCCATGAGGTGTCTGTGTTGAAAATTCAAAAGACACAGGTCATGACGAGTCATGCATGGATCACGATGTAATCGGTTATGCTCATGAGGCACGGTCCTTGGAAATTTTTTAAAGAACTTGTAATCAGTTACAAATCTTGTAATCGGTTTTGGGTTACACATAGATTACAACATGGGTTGCAACCTAAAAATCTAAAAAATTGTGACAAAAAAAATCACATAGCTTTCTCTTATTTGACCCCCCACACATATGGGATATCATTTTAGACCTCATTTAGGTCATTTAGGCCCTGTTTGGGAACCATTCTCTAATTCTCTTCTAGAATTTAGAAAATGGATTCTAGAGATTCTTCATTTTTTGGAGTCATTCCCTAACTAGATGAACGTTTGGTAACATTTAATCTAGAAGCCATTTTTTATATATTCTAAAGCAGAATGTTGTTTGGCAATGACATGCAGAAAATCCATTTTTTCTGGATTGATACAAGAATTTGGCATATTGTTGAATATGTAGAACCAATAATCCATAAAAAAAGGTGAAATTATCATTTAGCTCAATCTCAACATAGTCACCAAAATCTATCCATAAAAAAATGGAGAAAATGGGGTATTTGGTAAATTTGCATGTTAGGGGGTAATTTGGTTAATTCACTTACATTTACAAATTTCTATTTCAACAAAATTGTTATTCAAATCTTCTTCTCATTTGAAGTTTTTCCTTTGATGTGGATACGACGAGTCAAGTTTATAAGTTAGTTCATCGAGTTTTGCACCCACGAACCCAAAGAATTCATTCATTTGATGTGGCACTACTATTTTTAATGCCAAAAAATGTTGCCAGAATGTGAAATTTTGAGCTCTTCTAAGAATGCATTCCATGTATCAAAACATCATTTTCTCATTTTTTTTAAATTTTTTGGAATAAAAATTGATAGAATGCATTCTTTGGAAGGTTCCCAAATGGACCCTTAGCCTCATTAGAATCAAGAGGGAAAGAGTTTGAGAGATTATGGAAGTTCTTAAGTTAAAAGAGAGAGATTCTTCCTAAATTAAGTAAGTTTCACTCACTCTAAAAATCTGCTAGAATAGCTTTTTTTCTAGATTTTCAAATTTTATCTAACTTACACTAGTTCTACATCATTTTACAGAGGATAGAGGTAAAGGAAAGGACGTTGTGAGAGACTTTGAAGCTTGAGCAAAGAATAAGGCTAAGAATTGTGAGTTTACATGCATGATGTGCTATTCCTTTGTTCTCCTACTATTTTCTTCTTGGTTAATCTCCAATTTGGTTGGTATTTTGATTTCTCTATCACTTGATTGTTAAGTCTTTGAAGTTTGACAAGTTTACATCAAGTGATTTACTAAATCTATTAGATTTTTTGTGAGTTTATACTTGATGTGTTACTCCTTTGAGTTATTATCCTTCTATTCATTTAAGATCTTTAGTTTGTATAAGATTTCTGTTTCTCTTCATTTTGTTTGTCTTGTTTTTGAAGTTTGGTAAGTTTCCTTCATTTGAACACTAAATCCATTGAGGATTAGTGAGTTCTCAAGTTGATTTCTTTTCTCTTTTGTTTTCTGCATTTTCCTCTATTTTTGGTTGCCATTTTAGGTGAGATGACAATTTTTCACTACTTCTAGCTAAATCTATATGAGTTTGGTGATTTCACTTATTCCATTATACCTTAGTAGAAGTCTTGTTTACATAAAATTTTGGATTTTATGTGTGTATAGTTAAATATACTTTGATTTGAATATGTTTTAATTAAGATTTGATCATTCTATTTTGCCACCATCATAAATTCATTGAAATCCTAAATTTTCCTCTATGATTAAATGTAAGAAGGTCTGATCCTTATGAAAGTTTTATTTCATATGCTTGATGTTTTCTTTGATTTCCCTATATTTAAAATTTTTGTTCATATCATCATTATTAGTTGGAGTTTCTACTTAATTTAATTGGCTCCAAGCTTTATTGCTTATTCTATTTCATATGTTAATTAATCATTGATGCTGTTATTATGCTTTCCACTTGATTATACCCACTTAGACTTAATCCAATAAGCTTTATATTAGTGTCATAATATTTGCATGTCTTAGTTGTGACTCTTATCTTATTGTTGGTTTTGAAAAGTTAGAAGATGAATTCCGAATACTTGATTTTGGTGTGAGTATGCACTATTACTTTCCATTTAGTTTTAAGTATAGTTATTTCATGGTCTTACATATGTGTTTTTACTACATGGACATCTCTTGCATTGTATCCTTATGTAGCTACATACTACTTGATATATGCATGGATTTTGAAGCATCGTTCCAAATCTGAGATTTTGTTTTAAACTCAATCATTAGGATTTATTAATAGGTGAAGATGGCACTAGTTTCTCATCAACCCTTGATGCCCTGGAGGATTTTTGCATGCTAATCCTTGATGCTTTGAGGGGTTTTTCCAAGCTAACCCTTGACCCTGTGGAGGATTTTTGCAGGCTAACTCTTGATGTCTTGGGGGATTTTTGTGGGCAAACCCTTGACACCCTAAGGGATTTTTATAGGCTATATTGGTCTTATGACCCTTTCACGTATCTAATCACCGGGTCACATTAATAGGTGAAGAAGACACAAGTTACCCATCATTTCATATGATTTCAATTTTGTTAGAGACCCTACATATGTTGTATGATTTCAGTTTTATCAGAGATGCTACATGGGTTTTACAATTTCAGTTCTGCCGAAGACCCTACATGGGTTATATGATTTCAGATTTGTCAAGGGCTTTATGTGGGATAATTTGTTGATTTGATCCAAGACGTGTTTTGTTAAAAACCCTTTATGGGTTATGTGAGTTTGAGAGCTGCATTGGGCTTCCATAGGCATAAACTTGGTTTTGATATCTATTAGTTAAAACAACTTACGTGAGAGGTGCTAAGGCTTACTTATGTATGAATATTTTGTTGTAAATAGTTGCATTACAAGTTGCACTTTCCTTCTAAGCTACACATTACTGTATCAGTTATAGACTTATGCATGACTTGACTTTAGTACTTCTAACCCCCTTATTGAAACCTAATTATTGTTATAACTAGTTTGATTTATATCTATTATACATGTTCCGATTTGGTATTAAGTCATACTCGTACAAATTCAATTTACACCATGGGACATTATGTATGTTTTCTCATGGGTTTTATAGTTTACCCATGTTTTTAACCAGATTTCAAATGGCACCCCCTAATACATGATTTCTGGCAGGTTCGATCCCAGAGTTGGCACCTTAGGATAAGAGGACAATTTTTGTTCTTTCCTTTATGTTTAGTCTTATTTCCAACACACTATATGAAACAGGGGTTAT
The DNA here is from genome assembly GCA_025762735.1 of Platanus orientalis. Taxonomy (NCBI): domain Eukaryota; kingdom Viridiplantae; phylum Streptophyta; class Magnoliopsida; order Proteales; family Platanaceae; genus Platanus; species Platanus orientalis. The sequence goes on along the minus strand of JAOXJP010088327.1, from coordinate 7,716 downwards.
TCGAGACATGATTTGATTTTGTTATGTAGTATTTTCTCTTAAGATGAGTTGATGGATATTATTGTGGGCCAATTGCATGGCTTATTTACAATATTGTTTAGACTGGATGCTTGTATTTATTTGTTATGATTGTTGAAGATTATTAATTACTTTATACTGCATAGTTTGGAATACATGATGATATATTCCGTTACACTTGTTGATGATAGCTTATTTTATGGTTATGTTTCTGATGTGATGTTTTAATATTTAAGGTTAAGTAATTGGGATATCACACTCCAAGATCCACGACACCATGCACATGTGTTTCTATATCTATACCCTGATTTTCATATACGGGTTTCGAGGCATGACAGTAGGCACCAAACAACAAGAGTTGACCAAAAGGATATTTAACAAGTTGTTTGGAATTGCTTATTGTTGAAGACTCTTTCTTAAGTTCAATGGATACATTTAAGGTACAATCTCAAAGGGTAAAAGTAATGGAAAGCTCGTGGATCTTTATTTATTTTGGAAAATAAAAAAAGTATACAAATCCATGTATCAAAATCTTATTGGTTATGGAGCAAAAAAAAAAAGAGTTTGACCACACAACATAGGTTAGTGGTCTTTAGATGTTTGTATAAAGAGTGAAAGAGAAGGTGTAACACCCCGAGCCCAACAAACTTGTTAATCGATTTAGAACGTTACCTTACTAAGAGTAACTTGATATATTCTCCATTTCCATAAACAAATCTAAAAAACAAAAAAAAAAAAATCATCAATAAGTTCTACAGATGTTTCTAAGTCCTCAAATACTAATTATTACAAAGTCTTAAATGAAAAAATGTTTTCTAAAGTAATGTGGCTGTCCCCCTTTTTTAGTTTTTTGTTACCTTTTCCTACTAGTCATTATCCAACAATGTGACCCAAAAGCAACAATTAAGAAAAAGAAGTATTTCTATTTGAAAATGTTAAATAATATGAGTTAGCACACAGTTCATGTATGTTGTGAGATTCCAAAACTAGAAAGCACATACACAAACACACACATCATACAACTTACACATACATGCATCTAATATAACCAAATCAATTCCAAGAAAAACAATTACATATGCAACAATAGTTAGACATAATCATATAAACAACCAATTTATGTATGTATACATATACATATTTTCTTTTTCCTTTTCTTTTGGGTATCATTCTGGAAAATCTAGGGAATTGTACCATCTTTCACATAATAAGGAAATCTAGAAGGTGCATCCACATATCTCTTTCGTGACTCTAATACGGATATACCATATGTATTCTAATACAAGAAACTCATCTGTGCTAGCCAAGCATAGGATAACCATCTATGTCTCCATGCATGGGATATCCATCAATGTATTAACATAAGAATTCCATCCATATACAAATATAAGATCTCCATTCTTTTTATGTAAAAGTTGTTCAATGTCTAGTTTTTTATAATATCTAAGATATCTTATTTATCCTTTGGCTCTATTAGCCCTCAAGTTTTCTTATTTATCTATCTGTATATTAACATGGGAAATCCATCTGTATACAAATATATATGAGAACCTTATACTCTTTATTTGAAAGTTGTTTAACTCTCCATTTTTTTTTAATGTTTATGCTTCCTTATTTATCCTTTGGCTTTATAGACCTTAAGTTTTCTCTAAGATTTTGATATTGTTTTTCTTTAAAATTTATTTTTATATATAAATATGTATATCTATTCACCAATCTATTTATCACAATCAATAAGGCGTACGATTATCAAAAATCCCAAATTCTACACTTATACAAGTATTTGCACATGGTGACAATATCAATTCTACATATATTGCAATGTTTACAAAAGTTACATATAATTTTTGTCTCAGCTTTAATTTTAATAATTTTCTTATCACTCATAATTTTATAGAAAATTACTCCTTAAATTTTTTTTTCTATTATATTTCATTCAATAAATTCATATAAAAATCAATATTATAGACAATCCCAATAATTTAGCTTCACAAATTTATTTCATTCATTTTTCTAATCCAAATTTATAAAATTTGTATTAGGTACTATCCAAGAATCAGATTCATAAGTTTATTATATATATAAATTCAATATCTAAATTGTAAAATTATATATTAGCCCTTATCAAATAAATCATATCTATAAATTTGTTAATTTATTTTTCAAGACATAAATTTGTAAAAATTTATATTAGGTATAACTCAATAAATCATATCCATAAATTTTTCAAGACCTTTAAGGTCTACATTAGTATCTGCTCATCTGACCCAACCCAACCCAATCTAACCCGACTCGAGTAGGTGACTTCCACCACACACTACTCACCCCACCCCCTCCAGGGATTTAACCCTGGGTCTTCCTTGTGGAAGACATATGCCTCAACCGCCAGAGCACTGGGGCATTGGCAACCTAATAAATTCAATTTACAATTTATTTTATTTATTTTTCAAGACTTAAATTTATAAAAATCTATATTAAGCACAACTTTTTAGTAAATTAGATTTATAAATTTATTTTTCAAGACTTTAATTTATAAAAATTTGAATTAGGCACACCCCCAATAAATTAGATCCATAAATTTATTTCTTACATTTATTAAGACATAAATTTATAACAATTTGTAATACGCACAACTTAATAAATAAGATCTATAAATTTATTTCTTCTATTTTCAAAAAATAAATAAATTAAACATAACCTAATAAATCTGATCCATAAATTTATTTTATACATTGTTTAAGACCTAAACTTATACAGAAAGATTGTATTAAACACAACCCAATAAACCCGATCTACAATTTATTTTATTTATTTTTCAGGACTTAAATTTATAAATAAAAAAAACGTATTAGGCACAACCAAATAACTTAAATTTATAAATTTATTTCATTTAGTTTTCAAGACTTAATTTATACAAATTTGGATTAGACACACCCCAATAATATAGATCCATAAATTTATTCCCTATATTTATCAAGACCTAAATTTATAACAATTTGTAATAAGCATAATCTAATAAATAAGATCCATTAATTTATTTTTAAAATTTAAATTTATACAAATTTGTATAAGACATAACATAATAAATCTAATCCATAAATTTATTCCTTTTTTTTTCAATACCGAAAATCAATAAAACTATATATATTATCCACAACCTAATGAATCAAATCTATAAATTTATTTCATACATTCTTCTAGACCTAAATCCATAAAGAATTTTATTGAGCACAACTCAATAAATTAGATTTATAAATTTATTTCATACAGTTTTCAAGATCTAAATCCATAAATTTTTTTAATTAAACAACCTAATAAATCAAATCTATAAATTTATTTCATACCTTCATGACCCAAAATCCATAAAAATTTATATTATGTGCAACCCAATAAATTAAATCCATAAATTTATCTCATATATTCTTTAAGACTTAAATTTATAAAAAAAGAATTATATTATGCATAATCACATAAATCAGATTTAATTGTATAAATATTATTTTTTTAATTTTTCTTGTAAATTTCCCTAATGTGGCTTGTAACAATGGAATTGAGCCCACTTACTTGTTTCCGACTCGTTTATAGGGTTTTCCTTGTATCTTATCGCAATTCTAGGTCCTTCGATGACTTTCCCTCTCTTTCTTCCTCTACAGCTGAGTTTGGGGTTATCACTCACGGTCGAATGACCCCTTTTTCTCTTATTTCTTTGGCTCTTTCTCCTTTTTTATTTTTTTTTATCTCTACTCTTTTTCTTTTTATCCTCTCTCTCTTATGTGGTTTCATAGGGTTGTTCAGCCATGAATGGCCAACGATCCTAAATAGAATTTTTTTTCTTTTTCTTCTTCCTTCTTTTTCTTTCCTCTGTTCTTTCTCTCATTCCATCTTTTTCCTTCTTTCCTTCTTCTCTTTCCTTCATTCTTCTTCCTCATTTCTTTTCTTTCTCTTTTTCCCCTTTGTTTTTCGTGTGTGGGCTAGGTTGTCGATCAGGAGTGACTGACGCCCTCCTTTCCTTTCATGTATTTCTCAGTCATATGACCAAAATACCCTTCTGTTCATTTTTTTTGGAAACCGTTTGGTTCGGGGTTTTTACAAAAGGAAAAGAGAGTAAGTGCTCAAAAACTAGATGGTGGAATTCAAAAAGAAAAAAATTACTATTATTTAAAGTTAAACTGTTGTTATACTTTTTTTAACTTTTAATCTCATAATAGACTCTTGGCACCTAGATAGAATTCTCTTATCTAATCATATGGATCAAACATTATACAATGGTGGCATATTCTCTAGTATGAAAGGAAGTATTTCTTCTCCACAATATAATAGTGGTTGTTAGACTCATATTTAATTTTCACTCTATTAAATTGATTGATATGCGAAATTAAACAACAAAAATTAATATTAAGAGTGACTTAAATGATAGTAGAGATCAATATTGAGGGAATTATATAAAAGAATTTGATGCCTCTATTGTGGTTTATATGTAAGTTAACTGGATCATACTCTATTAGTTCCTCTTTTCATCCTTTTCTTTATCTTCAATTCTTTTCCTCCCTAAATGTAAAACTATGATTTTTTAGTAACTAAGGGTGTGTTTGGATTTAGGGAATTGGAAGAGTGGAAATGGAATTGGGGTACTCAAATCCATTTCTGTCGTTTGGGATCGATTTTAAATCACGAAAATGGATTTAGGTCAAATCCCCAAGGAATTAGAATGAAGAATTGAAGCCCCAAATCAATGGAATTGAAATAATTATCCAGAAGCTGTTATTTCCAATTCCTTATAAAATAGCAAGTGACAAAAATACCTTTACCGATGCTTTAAGTCCATTCAAATAACTAAAATGCCTTCCTCCCTCATGCAACCATGAGGAGTTTTGTAAGACAAAATACCCAAAATGCCTTTTGTTAATTTTTTAATTAACCAAAATACTCCTGAATGGAAAATCTAGCTCATGTTAGCTATGATTTAGGTCTATTCAATGACTAAAATGCCCTCCTCCCTCAAGCAACTGTGATGAGTTTTTTTAGTACACAAAATATCCAAAATGCCCTCTATTATTTTATTAACTGACCAAATACCCATAAATGGAAAATCTAGCTCATGTTAGCTATGCTTTAGGTTTATTTAAATGACTAAAATGCCCTCCTCCCTCATGCAACTATGAGGATTGTTAAGCATACAAAGTACCCAAAATGCCCTTTGTTACCTTATTAAGTGAACAAAATACACTTGAATGGAAAATCTAGCTCATGTTATGTTTCAGGTTTATTCAAAAGACTAAAGTGTCCTCCTCCCTCAAGCAACTACAAGGAGTTTTCTTTAACACAAAGTACCCAAAAATGCCCTTTGTTATTATAATAATTAACCAAAATGTCCCTAAAAATCTAGTTCATTTCAACAACGCTTTAAGTTTATTCAAATTACTAAAATGTCCACCTCCCTCAAGCAATTGTGAGGAGTTTTTTTAACACAAAGTACCCAAAATGCACTTTGTTGTTTTATTAATTGACCAAAATACCCCTGAGTAGAAAATCTAGCTCATATTAGCTTATGGAAATAGTTAAAAATATAACTAGTTTCTTTCCCCGAGTGATCTTCATAACCACATTAAAATAGTGAGTTAACATAACATCTTTGTAGTTCATAACTAGCTCATTTTACCCTAAGGGTGCGTTTGGATTCACAAAATTGGAATTAGCCTTGGAATTCCAATTCTATGGAATTGAAATCCGCAGAATTGAATTCCACAGATTTAGAATTCTTCCATTTGGATGCATAAATGTATAAATGAAATTGGAATTCAAAAATCTCATTTCCACTATTTGGATACACAAATATTCAAAAATCACAAATCAGTTCCATTTTGTTCGCTCTCTACCTAGTAAGAGGCATTGAGATTCTATGGCAATATGACCCATCACCAAGATCTTCCAAGTCTTATGAGTTGGACATTAAAGCTTTGCATTCACCATGTTCGGATTTTTATATGACCTTCAGTTCCCGATAATCACTAGGAAGATGTTATGTTAACTCATGATTTTAATGTAGTTATGAAGATCATTCGGGGAGATAAACTAGTTATATTTTTTAACTCTTTCCATAAACCAAATATAAGCTAGATTTTCTACTCATGAGTATTTTGGTCAATTAATAAAACAAAAAAGGGCATTTTGGGTATTTTGTGTTAAAAAAACTCCTCACAATTGCTTGAGGGAGGTGGGCATTTAATAATTTGACTAAACTTAAAACATGACTGAAATGAGCTAGGTTTTTTTAGGCATTTTGGTTAATTATTATAATAACAAAAGACATTTTGGGTACTTTGTGTTTAAGAAAACTCCTTGTAGTTGCCTAAGGGAGGAGGACATTTTAGTCATTGAATAGACCTAAAGCATAGCTAACATGAGCTGGATTTTCCATTCATAGGTATTTTGGTTAATTAATAAAATAACATAGGACATTTTTGGTATTTTGTCTTATAAAACTCGTCACAGTCGCTTGAGGGATGAGGGCATTTTAGTCATTTGAATGGACTTAAAGCATCGGTGAAGGTATTTTGGTCACATGCTATTTTATAAGAAGGAATTGGAAATAACAGCCTTTGGGTAGTTATTTCAATTCCACTAATTTGGGGATTCAATTCTTCATTCTAATTCCTTGGGGATTTGACCTAAATCCATTTCGGTGATTTAAAATTGATCTCAAACGATGGAAATGGATTTGAGTACTCCAATTCCATTTCCATTCTAGGTAGAGTTGTGAAGAGATTATGCATAAAGTGATGTTGGGCTCAATTTGAGCAGGGCGAAGATGTCTAATTCAAACTTAAACATGTTTTATATATGCTACATAATATATGAGATTACAAAATATTAATAAATATATAATTATAAGAGATTTTTTATTTAACAATATATTATTTTAGATGGATAACAGCCCATGAACTGTTTAACTTTGGGTTGATTGAATTAGGTTGAGTTTGGGTTTGTGCTAAGTTTAATCCCAAATATCATATTAAAGTTGGTTTTGGGCTGACCTACACGAATGAGCCCGGCCTAGTTGACAGCCCTACTTATTATCTATTTATTAGAAAGCATTCCTATATTAAAAAATGTCTACTGGGTTCATATAAGACCACCCCATGAAAGCTTTCATTTCTCATCTTCTATTGCTTGGTTTTTTCCCCTTCCCTAGGCGTATAATTCCAATAAAATAACAGTATAAAAATAGTTAAGATTAATGACAAAAGAACACCCCAAAGTAATTATTGGTGTTACTCAACTTTCCATGAATACACTAATTTATAATATCATTCATCTAGGGTTTGCCAAGAGCTGAGCCAAGCATCCAATTGAGTTAGTTTAGCTAAGTGAGCTCGTTAAGGGTTTTTTTTTTTTTTTTAATATATAATGTGTTATTTGGTTTGTTTGGACCTTTACGTCCGTGCAAGGGGGCCCTACTTGGACCTATTCCTCCGATTTTACACCATTGAACACTCAGAAGAAAAAGAAAAAAAAAAGGGAAGAGGAAGAGGGAGGGAGGGAAGGAGGGAGAGAGAGAGGAGGGAGAAAGAGAGGAGGATGAGGAGGGGATGCAGGAGAGAAAAGGAAAAAAAAGGAGGAAGAGGGAGGGAGAGAAGAGGAGGGGAGAGAGAGAGATGAGGGAGGGGTGTGGGAGAGAGAAAGAGAGAGGGAGAGTGC
>JAOXJP010088306.1:0-14762 GCA_025762735.1 Platanus orientalis | reverse complement strand
GCCATGCAGTCACTGGCACAAGACTGACACCTTTTTTTTGGTCTAACGCCTAATTGTTGTACAGTGTCCTCTGAGGGTCCAGGGGTCATTCTCTGAGTATAAAGGGTAAAATGGTAATTTTCTTTCCATGGGTTAAAAAAAGTAAAAATGTGAATTCTTTGCCTATGATGTTTCATGACAAGAAGGCTTATGTAGGTGAAGAAATTCAGTGATCTGGATGACAGATAATGAGTATTGAGCCTTTGAAGGCAAAATGGTAAAATGGTAATTTTTTTATCTGTGATGCATTATTGGAGAAAGGATTACAGAAGGTAGAAAACTTATTGATGACATGAATGGGATTCTAAAATGTGGACCCTCGAAGTCTTGTTATTGCTTTTGAAAGACATAAGGGTTTGTCCTGAAATGGTGCATTTTGGGTTGTAATAGGGTGTTTTGATTGATTCATTTGTGACTGGAGTATCTAGAAAGACCTTCTTGAGGATGCCTAACTTCCTAGAGTCCAGGTTTGCTCTTCCTAAGCTAAGGGTGCTTACGGTCTTGATGCCTAGATGTTGTTGTGTTGTCCCTATGCTATCACATGACCTTAGTCAAAATTTGGATGCTGACACACTTCTTTGACTTAGCATCCAACTTATTTCTCAATTTAGCATCAACATGAACATAAGAAATACAACCAAACACTCTGACATGTGAAAGGCATACATATTTCCTGTCTATGCTTCTTCAGACAATCCACCATCTAATGGTGCTGAAGGTTCTTTGTTTATCAAGTGTGCGGCTGTGTAAATTGCATCCGCCCAAAACTATTTAGGCAATCCCGTATGCAACCTCATGCTTTTAGCTCACTCTACAATCATCTTGCTCATCCACTCAACTATACCATTTTATTATGATGTACATGGTACTATCTTCTTCCTTCTGATCTCATTTAAGGTGTATAATTTTTCAAACTCTTTGCTACATATTCCATTCCATTGTTTGACCTTAAGCACTTAAGTCTTAAACCTGTTTCATTCTCAACCAAGGCTCTCCACTTCTTAAACATGTTCAATATGTCAGACTTATGTTTAAGGAAATAAACCCACAATTTTCTGGTCGCATCATCAATAAAAGTAACAAAATAGTAAAAGCCACCAAGTGAACATACCTGAGTTAGTTCCCATATATCAGTATGGACCAATTATAAATTTTGAAGCTTTGGTGTATTAGGGAAAGTACCCCTCCTTTTGTAATCACTTCTAATATGTATATATATATATATATATACAAAGTTTTGTTTCCAAAAATCTTGTTATTAATGTAAGGACATGAATTCACTTATATGACATATACACCTGTTAAAATCATATGGCTATTAAATATATAAAAAATGAACCCTACAAAATAATAATAATGAATCCCTTTCTTTCAAGTACAGTTAAACAAGTTATAATAGCTCCCTTAGAGACTCGACTATAGAAGAAGAAGGCGCAACTTAATGAAGCCATGGCTGACAAGTCAACACCTCCGCCTACAACAAGCACCAAACCTCTTACCCATCCAGAGGTATCCTTAGGAAACTCACCTCCCAACAGGATAGGTCCTGAAGACATCCTCTCAGATGGGGTACAAGTCCAAACTAGAGTGATTAATGGGAGACTTTATGTCCCAGCATGGTTAGACCACCACCCCTATATATGGTTCTTCCACTTTACCACCCCAAACCTCTCTACCACCCCATAGCCAACCCAACAATGCGCCTCGAATCCCTATGCTCACTAAATTTGAGAAATTGATGTTTAAGTATCTGCAAAAGTAGGGAGGGCCTCACAGTCATGATGCAGTCTCCAAGCCACCATCTTCAAGTACTGTCAAGCAGACTCTGCCCTTCGGCCAGTCCTACACACAAGTCCCTATCTATGTTACAACCCTACTTCAAACTACCATGCACATGTAGCCAGAACACCGCTCCCTTTTTTACTCGAAGGAATAGTATGGGTCGTCAGTATCAAGCAAGAAAGAAAAAAAGTTGCTACCCCTCCCAAGGATGATGAGACTAGTGCAAATTTGGCTAAGCTCATAGAAAAAGTGGAGTGTATGAAAGGGGGGCAGTTTCCCATCTCTATGGACTTCGAGGATCTCTGTATCCACCCTGAGGGTGTATTACTACCAAACTTTCAAATGCCAAATGTTGAGAAGTATAATGGTACCACCTGCCCCAGGATGCACTACGCATGTATTGTAACGCTATGTTTCAATGAGGATATGAGGAGCATATCTTAGTGGAAATGTTTAGCCAGAGTTTGGAGAAGAATGCAAGAAAATGGCTAGCAAGCCAGGATAAGTGCAATATCAGCATAGGGAGGACCCTGACATGGTCCTTCCTCAACCACTACAGGTTCAACCTTGAGATGCTGCCAACCAGGGAAGATGTAGAAGGAATGAGACCTGTCATGGGGGAGAATATTAGGGACTTTGCTTATAGGTGAAGACTGAGAACCTCCATCCTGAAAAACCCTATGTCTGAGGAGGACATGATATCCACCTCTCTAAGAATGTTGGCTCTCACCCACCACCTAATGCTCCTGAGCACCTCACAGAGCAGTTTTACCGAGGTTGTCGACAAAGCCACAAAGGTAGAGTCGGCCATCAGAGTAGGTCTAGTACAGGATGTAACTCCTACCCCCATCAGTTCCACCAGAACAGTGCCGAAGAAGGCAGCCGTCACCAGACTAGAGGCTAACTTAGTTCAGGCTATTAAGGTTCCTCGACCCAGTCAGAACAGTGGTCATGTTCTGCCTCAGCCATAGCCTACTCAAAGCTACCCTACAACTATGAACATTATTCATCCTCAAACACAACAGTTGTACCAGCCAAAATACCTGGGTGGACCCAAAGAAGCAAAGAAAAAGAGAAAGTTCACCCTGTTGCCATATGCCTATAAGTACATAATGGAGTACCTCGTCAATAAGAGGTTACTACAATTGATTAATCTGAGACCTCCACCTTACCCTCTACCCTACCACTACAATCTAGCGGAACATTGTGAATACCACCAGTCCCTGGGGCACACCATTGACAGGTGCTTTCATCTAAGGCATGACATACAAGACCTAAATAAGGAAGGTAAGGTATCATTTGACCCCACACCCATAAATCCTCCATAAAATTCAAACATCATCCAAACTCCACTCCTTAACCACCAACCATCTAAAGGGGTCAATATGATTGGTCTCACCATCACCTAGTTCAACCCCTCCAGCTTCATCACCAAGATTTCAGAATGCAAGAAGACCATTTTCTTACCGGACACTAACCAAGTGTCCACCTTGAATGGACACTCCCCATCATCTATTCCCCCTCCCGAATATGAGCATTTGCTTGCACATATGCGGGATATGGCTCCAGATAGCCTAGTAACAGTCCTCCCTCCTGACACAAACATGTCTAAAGAAGGTTCAGCAACCTACGACCCATTTTCATCCCTCATATCATTCCACCACCATCACTATATGCACAACTCACTGACCTTTCATCCCCTTACCAAGTCATTAATATTCCCCCACCCACCATAATACAATATTTGTTGAACCTAGTCCCTTTAGGCTATCTAGTCAGGGAAGTAGCAAATCCTGAGTTGACAAAGGATGAGTTGGAAGAACTCATAGCCTTCATTACCAGGTCAACCAAAGTTTCCAAACTAGTCATGTATCTGCATCCAAAAGGGAAAGGGAAAGAGAAAGTGATAGAAGAGGAAGTTGAGATAGAGGTACAGAAGAAGACCAGAGAGGAAGAGGAAATGAGAGAAAATGATATTTCCAAAGCAGCTATTCGAAAGTCTCACTTATTCTTAATCAAGCAGTTGTCGAAGATGCCAACATAGGTTTTGATTTTGGACCTTTGTTGACATCCGAGCAGCATAGAGAAATTTTTGTGCATATTCAGAAAATCCATTGTGGACGCCTTGATCACACCTGACAGACTTAAGAACATGGTGGCCAGAGTATCAATGCCACGTGTCATAACATTCTTAGAGGATGAGATCCCTGAGGGTGACACCGTACATAACCTAGCCATTTACATCATAGCCCACCATTCTGACATGTGTATCCCTTTAATTTTGGTGGACAATGGGTCTGCCCTAAATATTTGTATAAAGAATACCTTGGACACATTGGGAGTCCCTTCAAATTATTTAAAACCTAACCCGTGTGACATAAGGGCCTTCGACAATTTAGTTAGTCATGGCTAAGGAGAAGTGTACATTCCCCTAGTGATAAAAGGGGAAAATGTTTCAAGTTCAGTGTTAAGTACTGAGCATACCATCCTCCTTCACGATGTTGTTGGGAAGACCATGGATTCATCAAGCAGGCACCGTCCCATCCACTATCCACCAGAAAGTGAAGTTCATTATAAGTGATGAAGTCATCACAATACTGGCTGACACAAATGTGATCACAATGACAGGACAAAAGATATTAGGGGTACAAAACTTGCAAGCTCCAAATACTTTCACCTCGTATCAATTTGAGATTATACATACAGAGAGAGAAGCGTTAAATCTGAAGAGGAAGGCTGAAATACTTCCACCAAAGTTCCGCATGATGACCAAGATGAAGTTCAACCTAGATAAGACCTTAGGACAATTTTCTCAGGGTAGAAAGAACCCCATCAAAGCCATCAGAGTGCCACACAAGGCAGGCCTAAGGTTCAAACCTCTGATAAAGCACCAGTTTAAGAAGAATAAGAAGAAGAAATTTAGTCACAAGGCTACACAACATTTTGCATCCAGTTCTAAACTACATGAGACATGCATCACTTTGCTAACCAAACCATAAGCTCTATCACCCCTATCAGTATCACCCAAACTCAGCACGGAATGTGCAAAAATAGGACCAATTGTTATCCCTCCTCTAAACATCAGTCATCACTCTACTTACCATCTTAAGGTTGCTCCTCATATACCCCTATGTCCAGCTTTAAGTTGTCCATCCCTAAGGTCAGGGAAAGTTCAACCCCTAACACCTCAGAACACAAGGAGGACAACATAACTCCCCTAAGTCTACTCTTTTTCCCTGGAGATGTCATGGAAGCACTGCAATCAGTTATTTCTAATGGAGACCAAGACTTAGATGAGCTTGACCCTAACCAGGTCAACATGTCAGAAACATGGGTGCCTATAGATGCCAGAGAACAGATCGGACAGGCCAACTCAGCTGTAGTGGAGGACTAGGTAATTGATTGATTTGATTGAGGAAAGAAGCCTAAAAGCGATGACTTATTCTACTCTTATTTCATATTTTCAAAAGTTTTTAGTCTTTTCTTTTCGCCATTTTGTAATAAGAACTACATAGACTTGATCCCTACCGACTCCTATTGCCCAAAGCATTTGACCAATGAAATTGTAAAGGGTACATAGGCAACCTGAGACACAACTTCAAGTCCAATCACTTTTGAAAAAAAAACATTTTCTTTTTGTTTCTTGACCCTTGTAGTCAAAGAACTACGTGTGGCTTTAACTTGACAAACCAATGTTTTCAAAAGCACTTATGCTCAAAAGTCAAGTATATAGGCAACCTGAGAAGTAACTTCAGGCTTAGCTATTTTTCAAAAAAATATAAATTTAGTCCACCCCTCAAGACCAGAACTATGAGCGACTTGATCCCGACTGAACAAATTTTACTAAGCTTGTGGTTAGTGCAAACATCAGGTATATAGGCAACTTGGAGCATGATTCCAAGTCCAGTTGCTTCAAGAGTATTAAATGCCCTTTTCTTGTAAATTCATACTAAAAACTTCTCTTTTCAAAAATAGAAACAAGAAGAATGGAATGATGTGAAAATAATACTGAAAGAGGTGATTAACACCTTTAAACACCAAGAAAACCCAAATCTCCCATCGGTAGATAACCTCTAAGAGATTAATCTTGGGTCAGAAGCCGTGCTTATAATTATGAAAATTAGGACCCCCAGCACCTTAGATCTAGGGCATGCTCTGTTAAACTTACTTTGAGAGTACATAGACATCTTTGCATGGACCTAAGCAGATATGCCTGGTCTGGTCACAGACCTTGTCACCCACAAACTTCCAACTAACCCGGATATTCATCCCATCAAACAAAATCCTAGGTGTCTACAACTAGAATGGTCCTTAGCCCTCAAAGAAGAAATATAAAAGCGACTAGACGCTGACAGTACTGCTAGACAGTACCATGGATGGGTTGACATGCTCATTGACAGTACTGCTAGACACGAGATGATGCCCTTCATGGATGGGTTCTCAGGCTACAATCAGATCAAGATGTCCAAAGAAGATCGGGAGAAGACTGCCTTCACTACCCCATGGGACATATTTTGTTACAAAGTCATGCCCTTCGGTCTCAAGAACGCAGGGGCAACGTATCAACGGGCCATGACTACCCTCTTCCATGACATGATCAACAAAGAAATGAAAGTTTATGTTTACAATATGATTGTTAAGTCCTGTCAGAGAGAAGATCATCTGAAACATCTACGGAAGTTGTTTGTCCGATTGAGAAAATACAGACTGAAGCTAAGCCCTAACAAGTGCATTTTTTGAGCCTCCCATGGAAAGTTGTTGGGCTTCATCATCAGTGAAAGAGGCATAGAAGTTGATCCCTCTACAACAATTATTGGAATGCCTACACCTCGCACAAAGAATGATGTATAAAGTTTCCTAGGCCACATTTAGTACATCAGTCATTTCATTGCTTAACTCATTCCCATTTGCGAGCCTTTGTTCAAACTATTGAGGAAAAACTTTCCAACCCAATGAAACAACAACTGTCAGGTTACCTTCGACAAGATCAAGAAGTATCTGTTAAGCCCATCCATATTGATTTCTCCAGAGCTAGATCGCCCGTTGATTTTGTATCTAACTGTACATGACAGCTGCATGGGATGTGTACTAGGATAGCATGACAAGATAGGGAAGAAAGAACAGACCATTTATTATCTAAGCAAGCATTTCATTGACTATGAAACCAGATACATGCCTCTCAAGAAAACCTACCTCGTTATAGTCTATGTCACCAAGAGACTTTGTCATGACTTCCTTTCATACAAAGTATTTTTGATTTCTTGGATAAATCCCATCAAGTATCTGTTCGAGAAACCCGCAACCATAGGAAGGACTGCCCGATGGCTCATGATGCTATCTGAATTCGACATCACCTATGTCTCATAAAAAGCCATCAAGGGGTAAGCTGTAGCCGACTTCTTAGTAGATAGACCACCAAATGAACCTTCATCCTTAAAGTTTGACTTCCCAGATGAGCATATACTTTGTGTTGAAGTTGAATTGAATAAAACTATCAAATGGAAAATGTGCTTCGACAGAGCCATCCATTAGCTAGGTTATGGAATTAGAGCTGCACTCATCTCCCCTACGGGTGCCCTTATTGTAATTTCTACAAGACTACACTTTCTACACACCAATAATATATCTTGCATCATCAGTTTGAAAGTAGCTATTGATCTTAGCATTGATGAGCTAGAAGTCTTCGGAGACTCAACACTTGTTATCTTTCAAGCAACTGGAGATTGGTTCATCCAAAAGGAGAAGTTCTTGGACTACCATGAATGTTTACAGATCCTTTCCAAGAACTTTGAGTACCTGACTTTCAACTACATTGGAAAAAAGAGGAACAACTTCACGAATGATTTGGCCACATAAGCTTCAATGATTGACATCCCTCAAGGGACATAAATGACACCGATTAAGATTGAACAAAGAAATGAGCCAGCCTATTATCTTTAGATTGCAACTATTGATTTAAACAGGGAACCATGATTCCTCGATATAGAGAACTATCTTGAAGATCAGACTTTTCTTTTCATGGCTTCCAAGAATGATCAACGTGTTCTACAGAGATTAGCAACTCAATTTGTATTACATGGCAGGACCATATACAAGAATTCCCCTTATCATGTCCTTCTGAGATGTGTAGAAAAAGTTGAAGCCTCCACCATCATTGAAGATATCCATGGAGGAGAGTGCGGCCAGCATATGAATGGGTTTCTGATTGCCAAGAAGATTCTTTGACTGGGCTATCACTGGTCGACAATAGAAACAGACTGTTGCCAACATGTAAAGAAGTGCTATACTTACCAGTCTTATGCCAATTTTATTAAAGCACCAACTTTCGAATTACATAACCTAACTACTCCTTGGCCATACTCCATGTGGGAAATTGATGTAGTAGGACCCATGCCTCTGAAGGCCGCCAATGGACATCTATATATCATTGTGGCTATTGACTAGTTCACTAAATGGGTCAAAGCCATATCTCTATTAGTAGTCACAATGAAGAACACAGTCAGATTCATACGGAGAGACATCATTTGCCGATATGGTGTTCCCAGCAAAATCATCACTGACAATGCAACCAATTTTGTGGAAAAGGATCCTGAACTACTCTATAAAAAGTTTAAGATTCACCATCATTGATCTTCTCTATACAGACCACAGATGAATAGAGCAGTAGAAGTAGCCAACAAGAACCTCAAGAAGATCTTACAGAAAATGATTGTTAATCACTCCAATTGCATGAAATGTTGCCCTACACATTTATGACCTACAGGACTTCAATCCACACTTTAACAGGGGCAACCCCATATTCATTTGTCTACGGTATGAAGGCAGTCCTGCCAATAAAAGTTAAAATTCCAAGTCTCTGAATCATAGCTGAGGCACAGATTCCAGAATCAGATTGGGCATAGGTTTAGCATGATCAACTAAATCTTATTGATGAAAAAAGACTACAGACAATTAGCAACGAACAGGCCTATCAGAGACACATGGCAACAACTTTCAATAAAAGGGTTAGACCCAGAGATGTTAAGGAAGGAGACTTAGTTCTCAAAAAGGTCCTTCCACATAAATAAGCACCACGGGGGCAACCTTGGCCAAATTATGAAGGACCTTTCATCGCCAAACAGAAGTTGTCCAATGGGGCATTACTATTAGGAAACATGGATGGGGAAGACTTCCCCAGATTTGTAAACTTGGACCAAGTCAAAATATTTTTTTTCAATAAGTAAAAATGAGGTTACAATCTAACATATACATGATGGTTTACATCTTTGCAAATAGCCTCCACAAGGGGCTAAAGAAATACTTCAGGGCTAAGAAGTTGCTCATTAAGTGATGTAGCCCAGCTTGCCAAAATGTCTATTGACTGATTTTCTTCTTTCCAAACATGGTGGATATCAACATGTTTAAAATCCTTAAGGACCTTAATAATTTTTTCTTTAAGGCTTAGGACCCTCCAAGGACAATTACTTCTGTTGTTGATGATGTCTACTGCTAACTTAGAATCCAGATTCAGTCTCAGCTTGGGGATACCACAATTCCTTGCAACAATCAATCCATGGTACAGAGCAAACATTTCAAGCCACAAAACATGTTGTTCAGACGTTCTAGCAAGCCAATCAAAGGCTCTCCATCACAGCTCTGGATTAAACCACCATAGCCTGATCAATTTGCATTCATTGAACCATCACAAGAGAGGACCCAAAATCCCATTAGAGGCTTTGGCCAAGTGAATAAGGAACATTGCCAATTTGATGTCACCATCTAAGTCAAAAGATTCTTTGCTTGACTAATGTAAATCTAACTTATGCCGAAAACCTCAAAATGAGAAGGCCTTGAATGGTCATTTTGCTAAACATTTTCTTATTCATTTATTTGTGCACCTCCAAATCATGATCATTTCTAAATACAAATCCAAAACAAAAGAGTCAATGTTCAAAGAACAAAAGAAAAAAAAATAAAGCAAAAGAGCAGAAGCAGAAAAAGCAAAAAAAAAAAAAAAAAGCTTATAAAGAACCATGATCTTCCTCAAAGCATGGGACTCTTATAAAGAACCATGATTATCTTCAAAGCATGGGGAACTTATAAAGAACCATGATCTTCTTTAAAAACATGGAAATGTTGTATAGAACCATAATCTTCTTCAAGAAATGGGCATTTTGTAAAGAACCATGATTTTTAATTTGCAATAAGCCTCTAACCAAGAGTTATTCATATTCATATTTTCAAATCTTGCCTATTCAAAGGTAAATCTTGAAACCCTCAATAAGCCACTCATTCAGCAAAGCACCCGTTTAAATCCCTTAGCACTTCGAGAAGTTTTAAGCACAAGTCAGCAATACACAAGTCAAGCATTGAATCAACTTATAACTAGAACATGTACCATGTCTAGTCGATCACTTTCTCAAAAGCCTAGACCTATCTGAGGACAGAGGAAAAAAAGGGACAAAGACAAAATAAATATAGCAAAGCTCAGAGTGAAAATCGGAAATAGTACTCTGACCCAGTCTTGGCAAACAATGTCAAAAAATGGAATAAATTAAGTCAATACTTAGGGTGAAAACCAAAAATGGCACCCTAAGTCAAGTCAATCCAGTCATGAGCATACATCTTCGGAGATCATCTTTCAAGCAAATAGAAATGAAGACCTTAAACATAGGCATGTAATCCCATTCTCCTAATGGAGGCACATTCAGTATCCAAAATTTGCAAATCTTTCATATCTCACTCGGACTAGGTGTAGCATCATAACATATGAAAACATGACCCTATGTACTCGAGAGTCAAATAAAAGGTTGTCTCTAAATGTTTAAAGACACTAAGGGGCCCAAAGTTTTAAAATCAATGGACGATTTTTACAAAATGAATTCCGAACCTCTTTCAAAAGAAAATACAAAGTCTAGCTGATCTAAGCTTCAAGCTCAATTGTCAATTAATCACGGCTGTCAACCATTGACTACACTGTCCATTTTGCTAAGGAAAGCCTTCTACACAACTATCGATAACTCTGAGATCAAGGAGCAGTAAAGCAAATTGAGATGAAGCATCATCTCTAGCAAAGCATCATTCACGGCCAAACAAAGCTGGAGATGATGTATCATCTCCCAAAGAAAGAGTTGAGACGATGAGTCATCTCCCATCAATTGTGATTGGAGATGACCCATCACCTCCTAATGAAGCAAATCGAGATGAAACATCATCTCCAACAAAGTGCCATTCGTGGCCAAACAAAGCTAGAGATGATACATCATCTCCCAAAGAAAGAGCGGAGACACTGAGTCATCTCCCATCAATTGTGATTGGAGATGACCCATCACCTCCTAGTCAAACAAATAGAGATGAAGCATTATCTCCAGCAAAGTGCCATTCATAGCTAAATAAAGTTAGAGATGATACATCATCTCCCAAAGAAAGAGTGGAGACACTGAGTCATCTCCCATCCACTATGATTAGAGATGACCCATCACTTCCTAGTAAAACAAATCAAGATGAAGCACATCTCCAACAAAGAGAACAAAGATGGAGATGATAGCTCATCTCTTAAAGAAAGAGCAGAGATGATGAGTCATTTCGCATCAATTGTGATTGGAGATGACCGGTTACCTCCTAAAGAAGTAGAATCGAGATGAAACATCATCTCTAATAAAGCGCCATTCATGGCCAAGCAAAGCTGGAGATGATGCATCATCTCCCAAAAAATATGAATAGAGATGACGAGTTACCTCCCATCAACTATGATTGAAGATGACACATCACCTCTCAACAAAAAGAATCAGCATCAATCAATCAATAAATAAATGTAATAATGAAGCTTGATCAACAGCATAGCAAAGAGTAATGCAATAATGAAGCCCGTTTAGCTGCACAGCAAGCATCCACAACCTGTCAAAGTTTGTACATGGCAAGCACCCACGAACCCTATCAAAGTTCGTACGTGGCAAGCACCCATGAATCCTATCAAATTCTATATGCGACAAGCAACTATGATCTTTTAAAGTTCGTATACGACAAGCAACCATGATTTGTCAAAGTTCATGCACGACAAGTACCTATGAACTTGTAAAAATCAGCTCTTCGGCCAAGCAATCCGATGATATGTAATCACCCCAATTAAGTGCATCTTCATGGCAATGTTTGATTGAAAATGATGCATCGATCATTTTCGACCTTGAGACTAGGCCGCGTAAAGGTTTGGTGACGACTTCACCTCATAGAAAAAGCCACATTTTGACATCACAGATTGCCTATCGGACATAGGCAAATGTTGATCCCCATTCCATTGCCTACATAACATGACAAACATGAATACGTAGCACTAATCTCTAAGAGATCTCCATGGCTTTCAGAGAAAATCCCAAGCACCTCCAGATATGCTCTACTCAGGCAATCATAGGTTCGGTGAGGGACTCTAGGTCTTGCCTCACTAAAAATGGCTGAGACTGTCGATGTAACAGATTGCCTTTCAAGTATAAGCAAATGTTGACCTCATTCCATAGCCTATATATCATGACAACCATCCTTGGAAATTGGTTGAAATAGACATGTAGCACTGATCCTTTGTGATCTCCATGGCTTATGGAATAAACCCAAAAACTTTCCAATGTGCCCTAATCAAGCTGCCGTAGGTTTGGTGAGGGACTCTAGGTCTTGCTTCACCAGAAATGGCAGAAACCATCGACATAGCAAATTGTCTACTCAAGTATAGACAAATGTTGTCATTGTTCCATAGCCTATATACCATGACAATCATCTTTGGAAATTAATTGAAATAGATATATAGCACTGATTCCTCATAATCTCCATGGCTTTTGGAGTAAGCCTAAAAATGTCCTAACTTACCTCATGTAGGCCGCATAGGTTCACTAAGTCTAGTCGGTCCCTGACTTTGTAGAAAAGCCTTCACAGATAACCACCTATTTGGGTGTAGGTAGGTGCCATCACTTCATAGCTTGCATATTATGCCAGCCATGTTTGTAGATTGGATGGTTAAAATAGATACATAGCACTGGTCTTTTGATAGTCCATGGCTTTCAAAACAAGTCCAAAAAGTTTCCCACAAGCCCTGTTGGCAATCCCTGAAACACAAACAAATCGCTGCGTAGCATCCTGGTTATTCGGACATAGCTAAATGCTGCACTTTGATTCATAGTCTATGTATTATATTGGTGCTAATAACGTTAGGGAGCTATGCATATTACATAGCATTGGGTTCCTTGTTATCACAACCTCCATAGCTTCCGGAGAGAGTGCAACAACATCTCCAGTCCCGGTCGGTCATCTACTTACACTCTATCAAAGACGGGATGACTGTAGAGTATAACCCACCTGTGATGCTTGTTTATGTGGACGTAAACACACACCACAATTCATTTTATAAAGTTTTTATAATTCCTAAGGCCTTAGTATAGACTACTAGCTTTGCCTGAAGAATTCTCCTCATAGCAAACGGGTTACTTATGAGAAAAACCCATCACTGCTTCTCGAGAAAGAGCTCATAATATTTCTCTACACGTCCAAACCAAGCCACCCTTCTAGTTCAAATTTTGGCACATCTCAGTCCATACTTTTGAACGGCTTACCTCGCATCGGGCACCCTTCATTCAATACTTCATCTACCGCGTAATTTACTAACGGCCACCCCGTGACATCTACTTAGCTTCGGACAATGAGTAATGCCACACTTCGATCCATCAAGTCTATGAAATATTAGCTTTTGGTCATAGTCTAAACAACTATCAAGCTTAAGTAGTGTTTTCATAGCATGGGTTACTTGTGAGAAAAACCCTTCCATAGCTTCTCAGGAAAGAGCGTCACAACATTTCTCTGTAAGTTCTGATGGTCACCGCTCAACAGACCGACCTGTTAGCACCGACCTCGGTGACACCTACCTATTAGGACATAAGCATGTATTGCATTCAGCCTCAAACATTGTGTGTTTTACCTACTTTAGCAAAGACTGGGTTGCTATCACCTGGGCAAGGCACAACACCCAATCCTACGAGATTCTACCCTCACTTCGAAGAGAGTTGTTATAAATTCTTCCTTGCACGTCCCCCCGCCTTGACAATGTTTAAGTGGAATGAACATATCATCATGGAGCAAACCATAGCCTATGTAGCCATCACTTTATAGATGTGTAGTACTGACCTTCCAAGCCTTATAGCTTTTTTAGAGAGAGCTACCAAAATCTCTCCATGAGTCCCATAAAATACGACATTTACCTAAATGGGATAGGGGAAATGTCGTAGATCGATTTGGCTATATATAATGACCAATGTGAAGCCACACGTGTCTCTGGGTATGATATTTAGCATATATGTGTCTTGATTGATGTAAAACGGAGCACTGTTCAATCATGATTACATATATTTTTCAATAGCTTTTTCAGGGAGAGCTTCACTAGCATTCCTCCGTGAGTCCCATTAAAACTCTCAAGGACAGTCTTAAAAAGACGTCTGAGCAATCAACTTTACAAATGAATCAATGATCACTCAATGCAACAAATATATAACATGTCAACATATGAATCTCATAAGAAGCTTCAAACAATTCATACAACTCAAATCATCATGCCAACCAGAAGCAAATACGAGGGCATAAGTCATCTAAATGGTTCATATGTTTATGCATTGCCAGTTTTCCGCAATGTTTTCAAGCAGTTGCGCCCGATGTTGATGACTTACATGTCTCCCAGTGCAGCGCATATGCTAACAGTAATACCCGAGAAGCTAGAGAAAATGTCAATTGCTTGCATACAACTCATGGATAACCTATCTTTCCAAAACAAAGAAAGTCCCTCCCTCGATTGATACCCACTTTTGAAAATTGGAATGAAAGAATTTACAAAACACCGAAAGAGTTTACTTTCAACCCAATAAGGCATTTCGAAAGAAAATTCATTTCAAAACCCCACACCACAAAGTCAAGGACAAATTTCAGCCCGACAC